>CAUYRT010071488.1:0-18019 GCA_963574885.1 Lepilemur ruficaudatus
TTTTTTACTTGCTTATTAATCTTTTTAAAAGGGAGATTTCACTCAAACACCTGGATTTCTGGCTTCTCTTGGCAGGCCTGGACTTCTCTGGGCATGCTCCCTGTTTTTATTACTCTGGAACTTGTCTTGTGATAGTGTGAAGAAGAAAGCAAAGTGTCCCTTAGATTCATGTCTCCATCAAAAGTTAGAAAATGAAAACTAAACTGAGAATCACGTGGCTCAGCATAAACCGGAGGAAGCGTATTTCTTCACAGAAGCTGAGAATATTCTTACATGTTTAGTATTCAAATAAAGTCTATCTGTGTTCAAAGCATATGTCCTAAGATGCCTTTATAGAACTAAGTCATCCTGAATCACTGTGAACCTTACTCTTACATGTGATATGATGCGAGCTACTATTACGTCAGCATCCCCTTAGCTATTATTTATTTCTCTTCCTCTCTTCTGTTTAGCAGTGTGTGAATTGGTTTTATGTTCATCAAATTCCTCTGTGATCTTGAAGCACTCTATCATCTAATTTTGTAGTATTCTCTAATAAGTTCTAAGTGTCTCCATTCGAAGTATGAATTGCTTATTTTTATCTCCCCACATTTCCAGTCTTACATTTCCATCCGCATTAACATGTTTAACACTTGTAGTCATTTTTTTTTTAAGTGTCATAAGTGGAAACTGATCAATGAACTCAAGGCAACGTTTCCAAAATGTTAGTAAGCAAAAGATGTGGTCAGCTTCAAGATGCGTGGTGTCACGTAAACACATGAAAGAGGGACTGAAGTCTTCATTGTCATCCAGATGTTTTGGCATCACTCAGACAGAGCCTTTAAGGAGCCAAATGATGGACCATAGCGAGCATGTCCACCATCTGCTGTAGGACGCCAGTCAGGCAAGATTTAAAAATGGACTCACAGCATAAGAGCAATTATAGAGTCTGGAAGCCAGCCAGTTTGAGTTTCCTCCTAAAAGACACCATTATTGGTTTTTATAGCTTCCTTCGAGGTCATACATTCTAACTCTATTTAATGGCATCGATACATGCCCCAACGCTCAGGCTAGAAACTCAGACTTACCTTTGAGTTACCTTTCTACGTCACCTTCCTCGTTAATTTAGCTACTATGTTTCATAAATTCTACTCTACAATGTCTGTGGAATCTGTGCCATTTTCTCTATCCTCATAGTTGAATATTGCAGTAATTCTCTAACTTTTCTTTTTCCTGCCTTCCCTCACCCCATTGCATCCTTTATGTTGTGCATATGTATTTATGTATTTTGTATATATGTTATATGTACATTTTTTTCTCACGGTTTTCTATTGTCTGATGAGGTCCAAAGTTCTCACCATGATACCTCCGGGAGGCGGACCCTTGTCTATTCCTTCAACCTCAACTTCCATCATTTCAGACCCCACTCAGGCCCCTCTCGTTCATTCATGAGTTGCACAAACGTTTCTTGGACACCTACGATATTCTGAGTGTTATTCTAGGTTCTGGGGACGCAGCAGTGAACAAAAATTCCTACCCTTTCTGGAGCTTCCATTCTGAGGATGGGTTGTCAGTTGCAGATAATAACAAAATATGTAGAATGTAGAATGTGCTTGATAGTGATATGTGTTATGAGAAAAATAAAAGAGAAGAGGACAGGTGTAAGAGGGGAGATGGCCATTTTATGGAGAGGGATGGGGAGATGTCCTGAGAAGGATCATTGTACAAAGACTGGAGAGGACGGAGCTGGCGTGTCTCGGGGAGGCCTGAGTTCTGGCCAGTGTGGGTGCAGAGGAGTGGGCAAAAGCAGGGAGTGGAGGGGCAGGGATGTAGGTGGGATGAGGGAGGGGAAGCGCCAGCTCATGCAGGGCCTTGTCGGCCATGGTGAGGATGGTGGCTTTCACTCAGTGTAGACAGGAGGTCTCTGGGGGGTTATGAGCTGGAGAATTCCATGATCTGTCTTCCAGCATAAACAGGTCACTCTGTCTGCTACGTGAAAGATGGATTGAATGGGGCAACCCTACTAGAGATGATGGGGACTTGGACCAGGGTGGAGGCAGCAGAGCTGGTGAGATGGGGGAGGTTCTGGATCCGTTCGGTGGAACCAAAGGGATTTTTCTGACACTTTGGATATGGGGTCGAGAAAGGCATCAATAGTGACTCCCAGGCGTTTGGCCTGAACAGCTGGAAGACTGCAGTTGCCACGATGGAGCTGATGGGAGCAGGGCATGGAGGAATAAGAAGCTCAATTTGGTGTTCAGTGAGTTTGAAATGCTTCTTAGATCTCCAGCTGGAGCTGTTGAACAGACAGTTTAAGACATGTATCCTCTATGCCCAGGAATTGCAGCGTTCTTGCCTTTCCCGGGATATCTCATTCTTTCATGTCTGTATGCCATTTGCACGTGATCTTTTCACAGCCTCTTTCTCTTTTTTACTTGCTTAAATGTATTTTCCCCTTGGCCTGTACCTTACCACTTGGCGCATGTATTGTTATTATTGATTTAACTGATTTGTTCCTTTACCATACTGTCCTGCTAGTAATCTTCAACATAACACCTGATACAAAATAAATCATCAAGAGAAGTTTATTGAATAATTGGAACCTATGAGAGCTATAATCTCCTCTGTTCAGTGTATAGATCTCTTGGTATACGTTGCTATTTCTCCCCTCCCATAAAAAGGGTTGGTTGTTGGCACATATTGTTTTAATCAATGCGAATTAAATCCTATTTTTGTTGCTGTGCTTTTTTTCCTATTCCCTTGGGCATGCAATTTATCAAGCATGAGTAATACCTGGCCTGCAGTCTCTAATGGCTTCCTTTTATTATTAGATCAATATTGTCTGAATTATTGAGAAAGAAAATACCTAGGAAGACAAGGCCCCCAAATTCCTCGAAAATGGTGTTAAAGAGAAAACACGGAAGTATAAAAACGTTAATAATGAAATTGCCTTGAGCACTTGAATCCTTATTTACAGAAACTTGGAACCATTTTAAAAGTATATTTTGAGCAGCCAGTCGCTTAGAAATGATGGTTTGGCCTCTGAATAATGAATGCATTGATTGTGTCTTTCTTTAATATCTGACATATTTTAAAAGATACATTAAGGAAAAAACTAATTTTAACAAACTAATTCTCTGTTACACCTCTCCTGGGCCTAATTCAGTTAATAGATATTTTGCCCATTTTTTCCAGAGACTATATAAGCTTTAATATAAATCTATCTTATAGATTTATATAAATCTATCTTACCGATTTATATATATCTATATAAATCTATATTAATTTATATAAATCTATACTAAGGCTTTATATTTTATGTCTATCTTTCAGTCTACTAAATGAGCCCCTGCTACATAGTGTTTTCTGCTACACAATTTTCTTTCACTTAATATATCTTAAGCATGCTTAAAAATAATAGCATGTAATAAGAGCATGCATACTAACGATATCAATACACTTTTTATTAATAATAGCTCCATAATATCCTATTGTATAGATATGCTGTAATCTAATTAAACAACATCCTACTGTTGGGTATTTATTGTTGAACATTTATGGTTGCAACAAAAACGCTTCAGAAATTTTGTGCATCTATACCCTAGATGCATTTATACACATATAAATACAGATATATTAGCATTAAGTATCTATATACCTAAGTACCTACTAGGTACTTAATGGTATTATATCCATATGATACTTTTTAAACGGGCATTATAACATAATTTTTGACACATAATCAACAACTCTGAGAAACCCAGTAAGATGCACTGGTGTCCACAAACACACACTGCACAAAATTCAATCCGGACCTAGATTTCTGCTATCAAAGTCTCACTAACAAAGCCAACCGCAATCATATTCGAGATTGCTGTCTGGCCATGAAGCAAGTAGCAGATGTTGACCTTGCAAAGGTTAGCTGAACAGAGTTGAATTTGGTTTAGAGTCAATCACAGCTTCCACAGCCGTTCTGTGAGCCCAGTCATGACTGATGTCCCGGTGTCACATTGCTTGGGCTGATGCTCTGGCATGAGTCACACCTATGCTCTGAAAGACTCCATTGTCACTTCGCTCCTGGGTGGAGTGGGATTGACTCACTCAGTGACTCAGTCCGCCAGCACACCCTCGATCTGCTGCTGGAACTTCCATGTGGGGACAGTAACTCCCTCAGGTCCCTCCTCTCTAGCAAGCAGGTAAAAGTACAGAGACCCCCAATCCACGATGATCTTTTGCTATGAGAGCCCCACTGCAGAATCCAATTCTTGGGGTTCCCCATCATCTCTCTTTCCACCCACAAGCCCATCAAAATGTATTCATGTTTGTTACTCATCTCCCTAATGGCACTTTAAATGCAGAGGGGTCATTTAAGAATAATTCATCAAGCATGGTGTGGGTCATACTGTGACTAAGCATTTCAGTTAAATTTATGCCCTTAATTACAGATATATAATTTGTTTGCAAATAAATGAGGTCAGGGTGAGCACAGTTCAAGTCCAAATCCCTCCTCACTAGGAAGATGGCAGTCTCGCAGCACGGGCGAGCAGGCTGCATGCTCTGGTTGGGATCTTTATCCTCCCTTAAAGCTCCATGTTTTCCTATTTGCTTCCAGGATCATTTCTTTACAGGGTTTGGTTGACATGGTCACGCCTGTTATAAGAAAAATTCCTTGCTTCAATCCTTGGTCTTTTAATTTATTCCTTTGTGTTCTCCTTTCTTTCAAGAGATGTTATTGCTTCTTGCCAAACATTTCATTTTTTCCTAATGTCCCATGTGGTGCCAGCATCGGTATTGAATCAATGTCCATTTCATGTTTTCCAGGTCTTTCTGTGTCTCCAGAGATTTTTTTTGGCCCTTTTCATGGTGGGAAAGGCTATTTCTCTGCCATTCACTGGTAGGTCAGGAAAGACAAGTCCCTTTTCTCCTTAATCTTGAGCTGAGCTTTGGGATGTTAGCAGATGAAAGAGATGAAATAGACATGCTCTAGTTTCATAGGAGAAGCAGGAGGGAGGCATGTTCCTTGAGTTGTCTGGATAGAATGTTGTTACAGGTGGAACTGGGATAAGAAGACTATGATCTTGTTCCTTGGGGTGGTGCTTATGCTGAGCTACGGTTTTGGGGTTTAACTGCCTTTCCCAAATTCTTCCCAAACTGACCAGTGAGAAGCATAATATACCATTGGCAGGAACCATTTTTTATTCCAACCTTATTCCTTCATTTTATGCTTTGAAAGTAAAACTGGCCAAGGGGAACCAAGGGCACAGATGTGCTATGTCCCAACACACGGGGACTCTTGCTCTCTTGTGAAGCTCAGTTTAGGGGGAAGAAATCTTAACAGGAGACAGAAGACCTGGACTCTGGCTTCGATGGTGCCATTTGCTAGCTGCGTGGCCTTGGGCAGATGATTTAAACCCTCTTCCCCTCCTGTCTATTAATAGACAGTCCAAATTGCCTAGAAGGCAGACGGCCTCTCATGGTCCCTTCTCTTTCCACTATCTATGAACCAAACAGTCAGTTTAGTTAATTTATTATTGCCTTCATTCTACCAAGAAAAAAAAAAAATGCAAGTTCAAATAAGTGATCACCCATCCCCTTGAAGTACAGCAGATACATTTGTGGAAAAGCCACTAGAAGTCAAATGATATAAGTCAGACCAGATGGCTCTCCAAACATATACCAGCTTCCATGTTATTTTTTCAGAAAGACCTTCTTTGATGACCCCAGCTGGTTTCATATCACTCTTTTTTAAATCATTGCATAGTCCTATGGTTTGAATGTATTCCCCAAAGTTCATGTGTTATAAACTTAATCTCCCGTGCAACAGTGTTGGGAGGTGGGGCCTAACAGTTGGTTAAGTCAATCCGTGCTCTGCCCTCATGGATGGATTAATGTCACTATCTCAGGAGTGGGTTGGTTATCTCAAGAGTAGGTTTGTTATAAAAGTGAGTCTGGCCCCCTCTTGCTCTCTTGCTCTCTCTCGCTCTCTGGCCTACATGGCAAGAAGGCCCTTGACAGATGCCAGCACCTTGATATTGGACTTCCCAGGCTCCAGAACAATGGGAAATAAATTACTTTGTTTTTTTAATAAGTTATCCAGTCTGTGATATTTTGTTATGGCAACTAAAATGGACTTGGATGTGAAGCATTTACCACGAATTGCCACGGTCCTATTTATTAATATTTGTTTGTTTTAATCATCATGTGTCTTTTTATCTGTCTCTGGCCCTTGGCCTCCTCTGTGCCCTTTCACCCCAATTTAAGTTCCATAGGAGCAGGACCTCGCCTGCTCCAGCTTCGGCTATATCCCAGCACCTAGGGTATCTCTTGGCATACAGGAGTTGCTCAATAAATGCTTAGGAAATGAATGAATGCTAATTCCATCCTGGGTAGGAGGGAGGACACAGAGCCTTGCCTTGCTAATTCCCCCACCTCAGCTCACTTCCTCTTGCCCAGGAGGCATTCCTAACATCTGCAGGTTTGGGCTATACGGCGTGAAATGATTGTCCCGCATTTTGTCACAAGAACACTGCTGTTCTCATTTTTAAAACCAAAGTTAACTATGATAATAAAATAATGAGACTTTTCCCCTTATAGTCTCTTTAAATAACTCCCTTCTTCAACAAATTGTTCAAATTTTCCTTTCTAACTTTTTAATTGGTTTATCACTAATACAGTAAACATCACACTCTAGGTAATCCTTCTCTCTCTCTCTCTCTCTCTCTCTCTCTCTCTCTTCCTCTACCCTTGGCCAAGTCCGAGGATTTCCATGAGGGCCAGTGCTGGAGCAGAGATGCTGGGAAAAGCTATTTAGAGTCCCCCACCCAATTGCAACAGGCTTTTGTTTGTTTGTTTGTTGAATGAATGACAATCGTCATGAAAGTGTGCTCCTGAGAATAACTGTTGATGCAAAAAAGTTGATGCTTGAATTCATAGTTTATTGATGTATTATAGTTTTGAGAACCAGCTCTTTCACCAGCTGTCATCAGCACTTTACTATGGGGAAAAAAACAATACTTTTAACCAGGGAAAAATCTTACCTTGCTATGGATTATGGAAGGAAGGAAGGAAGGAAGGAGGGAGGGAGGGAGGGAGGGAGGGAAGGAAGGAAGGAAGGAAGGAAGGAAGGAAGGAAGGAAGGAAGGAAGGAAGGAAGGAAGGAAGGAAATAAGATGGCAGATGGCAGAGGAAGGAATTCAAAGGCTTGGGAAAGCAGATACGCTAGGATGGGTACATCCACCCTATTATGGCAGCACAGTCTACAGTATGAGGCCAAGTTGAAGTGTGATGGAAAGTGGTATGTGGCCCAGGTGTCCCCTTCTGCACCAAGGCACCCATTCCTCCAACTGCCAGAAGTGTCAGCTGGCAGCTCGCAATTGAGTCTCTCCCCTGGAATTGTTTAGCTGCTGCCTAGCCCAAGGTCAAGCTCCCACCCCAGGGAGAGCCCCCATCCAGTGATTGGCTGATGCTGGGTACAAAGACTCAGTCCTATTGCCTCATTCAGGACACCTGGAGGGGTTTTCAGCTCCACGCTCCCTGCAGGGTTAGCTGAGGGCTCTGCACAACCACATCCCAGTTCAACTCGCCCCTGCACCCAGGCCTGCAGCCTGCACTCCCTTCACAGGTATGAAGAGCACTATGGATAAACAGGTCTCAGGATCTGTTCTGGGAGCCTACCTAAGACAGTAAGTATTGTCATCATCCCATGGAAACCGGCTATGTGCGCAGAGTTGCAAGAGTGGTGAAAACAATATCTGTAAGTCTGTCCACTACAGACCTGACCGCTCTGAGAGCACCATGAGCCATACCTAATTTCTGTGTGCTTTGAATCAGTTTTAACAATGAATTTAGGAACATTTGATCTTTAATAGCCCCATGCATGCTTACATTTGCTAATTGAAAGACCGTGGAAATTAAAAGCAGACTTTGCACACCAAAGCCCTCTTCTACATCGGAAACAAAAGGATCTCAAGAGATTTCAGATTTACAAAGGCACATTCATGCTTGGAAATTCATGGGTTTAGCATTTTCAATTAGGTCATTTCGTATCTTTAGGTTTTAGACTGGAGGACTGAGAACGTGCAGGGTCGGTCATGGAACATTAATTGGAAATAATGGAACTTTCTCGGGTATCTCTGAAATTCACTCCAAGAGAGACAGTTGATTTAAAATCCATGCAATGTGCACTGTGCCTGGCAACCTTCTGTAATGAGATTATCTGGGACTAAACGTGAAGAGTTAAGTAATTTCTTAACACAATGCAAAACAAATTCTCATGATGATGTGTCCGAGAGGAGGGCTAGCAGTCACGCTTCTACTTTAATCTGAAAGGCTCTGGCAACCTTGACTCCAGCTGGGGTAGAAAGGGCTCCATCGAAGTGGAGCAGATATTACTCCAAGGGCTGCTGGCCAGGCCACAGCTGAGTTGGCGCATTGCTTGATGACTTGTCCAGTACTATAGCTGGTGTACAAACAGAGAAAGTGTGATTGTTGTTGCTTTTGATGGAGGTACAGTCACAGTCAGGGCTAATTTAATTTCCTTCATGCTGACAGACTGAACAGAGAAGTCAAGGCTTGGGGACAAAGGCACACGATATCATAGCTTCCAGTGGCCCCAGACCTAGCATCTGAGTACAGCTGGAGCTGTCCAGAGGTGGCGCCATGAAAGAAGTGAAGCTTGAGAGCGAAGGCGACAGAACTTCCTTCCCTAGACCATCTAGAAAGTGAAAAAGCAACCCACAGAACTGGAGATAAGCCTTGCAAATCACTTATCTGATGAGGGACTGGTATCCAGAATATGTAAGGAACTCTTACAGCTCAATAATAAAGAAACAAATAACCTAATTAAAAATGAGCAACGTAGCCGGGCACGGTGGCTCACGCCTGTAATCCTAGCTCTCTGGGAGGCTGAGGCGGGCGGATCGCTCAAGGTCAGGAGTTCAAAACCACCCTGAACAAGAGTGAGACCCCGTCTCTACTATAAATAGAAAGAAATTCATTGGCCAACTAAAAGTATATATAAAAAAATTAGCCGGGCATGGTGGCGCAGGCCTGTAGTACCAGCTACTTGGGAGGCTGAGGCAGAAGGATTGTTTGAGCCCAGGAGTTTGAGGTTGCTGTGAGCTAGGCTGACGCCACGGCACTCACTCTAGCTAGGGCAACAGAGTGAGACTCTGTCTCAAAAAAAAAAGAAAGAAAAAAAAAATGAGCAACGTAAAAAAAAAAAAAGAGCAACGTCTTACAATAGAAATTTCTCTAAAGAAAAGATACCAAACAGCCAATAATCACCTGAAAAGACGCTCAACAACACTAACCGTTAGGGAAATGCAAATCAAAACCACAAGAAATACTGATAGGGTGGCTAGAATCAAGAAGACATATGATAACAAATGCTGGGGAGGATGTGGAGACATTGGGAATCCTGTACATGGCTGTACAGGAGCAATATGAGAATGTAAAATGGTTGAGCTGCTTTGAAAACAGTTTTGACAGTTCTTCAAAAGGTTAAACACAGAGTTAGCATAAGATCCAGAAATTCCACTCCTAGGTATATACCCAAAGGAAATGAAAACATATGTTCACACAAAATCTTATACATAAATGTTCGTAGCGGCATGATTCATAATAGCCCAAAAGTGAAAACAACCCAAATGTCCATCAACCGATGAATGGATAAACAAAATATGGTATGTCCAAACCATGGGATATTATTCGGCCATAAAAATATGTAAAGTACTGGCACATGCTATGACATGGAGGAGTCTTAAAAAACATATGCTAAAAGGAAGAAAGAAATCGCAAAAGACTACATATTGTACGATTTCATTTCTATGCAGTGTCCAGAATAGACAAATCTGTAGAAATAGAAAGTAGATTAGTGGTTGCCTGGGGTTAGAGGGTAGTTAACAGGGAGAGGCTGCTAATGGGGTTTCTCTGTGAGGTGATAAAGATGTTCTAAATTTAGACTGTGGTGACAGCTTCACAACTCTGAATATATTAAAGCCACTGACTTGTACACTTTATTTATTTATTTTTTTTGAGACAGAGTCTCACTCTGTTGCCCGGGCTAGAGTGCCATGGCGTCAGCCTAGCTCACAGCAACCTCAAACTCCTGGGCTCAAGCGATCCTTCTGCCTCAGCCTCCTGAGTAGCTGGGACTACAGGCATTCGCCACCATGCCCGGCTAACTTTTTTAATACATATTTTTAGTTGGCCAATTAATTTCCTTCTATATTTAGTAGAGATAGGGTCTCGCTCTTGCTCAGGCTGGTTTCAAACTCCTGACCTTGAGCGATCCTCCAGCCTTGGCCTCCCAGAGTGCTAGGATTACAGGCGTGAGCCACCACGCCCGGCCAACTTGTACACTTTGAATGAGTGAATTTTCTGATATGTGAAGTATATCTCAGCAGAGATGTTTAAAAAAATTTTAGAAACAAACTTCATTTCATTAAAATTGTTCCTTCCTTTTCTTCTCCAAGCCTGGGCCAGACAGGAAAGGTGCTGCTCATTCCCAGCGTCCTAGGGGAAAGCCGCGTGGTATATCCTATAGCTGATCTGGGTTTCACTCCAGCTGTGTGTATTCTTCAAGCAGACAAGAGCTCCATGTCTGACAACTCCTCAGCTGGAACATTTATAAGGATGGACAATCAGTGTGAAAGCTTTTTGAGGGCTTTGGTGTTGGTACCTTGGCTACAACACTGACTCTGCCCTGTGGATCTGCTGCTTCTCCATCCCATATTCTTCACTTTGGGGTACACGGAATTATTTTTCAGCAAATATTTCCTCTGCCCTCTGAGCCTGTCCTGCCCCCACCCCCAGGAGGAATGACTATATTTCCAAGTGGAGTTGGGTTTGGCTGGGTGACTTGCTTTGGTTAATGGAAGGAAGGAAGTAGTGACTCCTACTATTAATAGCAGCAGCGTATCCATCCTCTATGGGAAGTGCGCACTCCAGACAGAGGTGACTCCTTCAGCCTGAGTCCCAGACTGAAGACATGGGAACACACCCACAGCTAACCCCAGCCTGGAGCAGTGCTACCCCACACTGCCCATGAGCTCCAAGGGAGAACTAAATGATTGCTACCTTAATGCACTGATTTTTTTTTTAAACACAGCATTATCATAGTGAATGTTGACTAGTACAATCATTTTCTTCATTCAGAAAAAATATTTGGAGCATTAACATGCTCAGATTCTGTGGCTGTTCTTTAGTAAATAAGACTGAATGGCAGGCACTTTACAGTCTAGAAGGTAAGACAGGAAAAAACACAAATAACCAACATACAAAACATGTGGTGAGTGATATGAGAAATACAAAGTATAATAAGAGTGGAAAGATTATTTCTGGCTCAGAGGAATCACAGAGCTTCCTGGAAGAGGTGACATTTGAGGTGGGGTCTTAAAGATAGATATGCATACACACACATAGTGTATGTGTATTATTCTCGAACTCTTTATTCCATAATCAGTTACTTTAGAGGAGGAAAACTCAATTTCTATAGATAGAAAGCAAAAAAAAAAATACAATTTAACACAGCATATTTAGTTAGATATGCAGGCACAATACAATACAGAATAAGATGAAGGTAGCTTAATATGCTGATTTAATTTCACAGGCTGAACCCTAATATGAAGTTATTTGGGACCACAGATTTCTTATTGTTTATAAGCATTTTCTTCTTGTTGTTTATTTGTGGATAAACTGCTTTGTCTGTTTATTTGTTTAAAGCAAGCTCCCGCCAGTAGTGCTTGCAAGGGGTCAGGGAATTCCTTCATCCTGAGCACAGAGGAGCTTCGTGGCAGGTAGATAAATCAAGACAAGACAATCCTGTCTGAGGAAAGAGTTCAGAGAGGAGGCTGGCCCACCAGAAAGCTGTGTCACGATTTTAGTATTAAAAGAGACCTTCCAATACCCTAATCTCTCCCCATCATTGCGCAGGTAAGGCATGGAGGCTCAGAGAAGCTGAGGGACCCCCTCAAAGTCACACAGCCTGTTAGTGGCAGCTCGAGGGCTCGGGGACAGGCCTCCTAATTCTCCACCCTGTTCTTATTAAATTGTTATTTCTAACAATTATAACTCTAGTCATATTTTTTCCTACCTTGCCTTATGGCGAGCTCCATTTAAAAACTGAATGCATATCCTAGTGCTACAATTTCAAAATGACTTGCAACTTTGATGTACTGCCTCCAGAAGCCACAGAAGTTTTAAAAGTCACCGTCTAATTCTTTTGCCTCTAACGAGGAGATACTTTTGCCAAAATTAAAATAAATTAATCCTAAAAAAATAAAAATATAAAAACTGAATGCAAAAATGAGTAGGTTAGGGCCCAAGTCGCAAGTATCTACAGGGTCTAGAAAGTTCCATGCTCCTGGACCAAAGAGAGCAAGTACAAATCTACTTGGGAAGACTTGTGGCCAGAACTTATGATGATTTTTTTCCAAGTTGAATAACGTTTAGAGACAAGACTACTGGAGTGGGAAAGACCTTTACAAACAGAGGGACAGTGTGGATAAAAACACTGTCTTAGAGAAAAGCCAGTAGTCTGATTTAGGGACATAGGAAGCCTGGCTTGGTCAAGATAAAGGGGTGTGTCCTGCAGCCCATGGGGCAATAGGGATGAGTTTGCTCCAGTAGCTGCCAGAGAGGTCCACACCCAAGTACCGGGTGGGATTGCTCTCCCTGGATCCCACCGTGGGACAGAGAACTAGAGGACACGTGCTTTCCCCAGACACTGCTCCTGCCTCGGCTCTGGCACTAGACGAGTCTCTGGAATTGACATCATCCTTTGGGGAGAGGAAGAAGCGGGCAGGGAAAATCCTAAAATAACTGGAAAATCCTTGCAGTGATAGGTGTACTCGGAATTGACTAGGCTTTCTAACTTCAGGGAGAATGGAGGTTTAAGATAGATTTCAGGTTTAAATATAGAAAAATATACGCAGATTTCTCTATACTAAAGCCTGGGCTTACAAAAAGTCACACTCCCTGCACACACAGGAAGGGAGCGGCTAGTCCAAAGGAGGCTAAATATCTTAGAAAGCCAGGTGCTTGGGTGCTTGCCCAGATGTCTTGTTTCTTTAGATAGCTGTTCTGTTTCATTCCATTCACTAAAATAAAGCTCCATGAGTTTTCCATACATTGCACTATGACTAAGAAACACACCAACCCCCAAAGAAAAATCAACATACTTGTTTTTTTCTGCATTGAAGGTATGCTTTGGAAATGTGGAATTTCCTCCCAAATGTTTCTATTAAAACATCCCTACCCACAAACTCCACCTTGTTTTAAAAAAATACATTTATAATAAGGGAAACCTGAATATGCCTTCATCACCATATACTGAAAAGAACCCCAAAATACATTGAAAAGTCTCAAAACCATGGTGACATTATGTAGGTAGTTTTGACAGTCTGTATTTAATTTTTACTTAAGTAAATCTTTATGAAATCAAAACAGTAGGAAAATATATCCTCCATTTCTTGCAGTCCAATTTTAGGATAACCAGTAGGTCTCTAGAAGGTTACCGTACATTCTGTTGCAGCAATGGGTTAAGGAGACTGACTTTGGCATCTGTGACAAACTCCACTGGGAGCCTGTGTGCCACTTCTGGCTCTACCAGTAATTCCCAGGGGGGCTTGGACAAGTCCCCGGTGGCTACTGGACCTCATTTCATCCTCCTTATAATGAGGGGACCTCTAGCTTTCATACTGTTTGTTTGATTTTCTTTTCTTTTTTTCATGAAACTTCTAGGTTCACAGCTTAACAATTAAATCTTTCAGAATTTAATTTTTTTTCCTCCTAACAACATGTGTTTTGACCAAAGTCCATTAAAAGCTAATTTATCTATCTTCTTAAAGGTTGATTCAGAATTTACCTTTATACTTAAACGTACACAAAGGAGTTGTTAATGCCGGAGGAACTGTATTATTCTATGCAGGTGTTTGCTCAGGTCAAGTAATTTGTGTTGTTGATTGCAAGGGACTATGAATCACCCCAGAAGGAAAAGTATTATCCCTTGGAAAGAGAAAGCATGATTTTCCATTTGGAAGAGAACAGACATATTCCAGCAGAGACTGCCCAGTACAAACCATTGCCTAATCTCTTTATTTCCATACCAATCGTTTTATAGGCAGATTTACGAAGGTAGCGTTGTGTTTGGGGGCAGTTTCGGTAGTTTGCTTTCAAGCACGATTTTGCTAAATATAGAGCTCAGAAAAGAATTGCAATCAGTGAAATTCTGGAAAAAGCACGACATGCCAGGAAGGAGTGCCACAACATCACAAAGAAAGTGGAAACCAGAAAGAAAAATTAGATGATTTTAAAAGATCCCAGAAAAGATATTTAATAGCATCTGACGTTTGAATGGAGAAAGGTATTTAATTAGCAGTAGAATATGATATAAAAACAAAAAGTAAATAGAAGATAAGAAGAAAGGGATGAATTTGGAGAACTCGAAGTGAACAGTAGAAAATGGGAAATTACTAGTCTGAAGAACTTGTACTCAAGAAAAGTAATTTGAAAAAAAAATTCATTTTTCTTCCATGGTGAAACACGCACAAAAAAAAGTAAAAAAAATTCAGAAAAGCAAATATCCTTTTCATCAGCATAGTTGACTTAAACCTATGTTACTGTATTTATTCTTATCTTGGTGGTTTATTTAACCCAGGACTAGGTGGTTACAGTATTTAAATAATTTTTTAATATACTCAAGTAACAGACAGTTAAATAAACAAGTGAATCATTATTAGACAACACCTACATGTATAATTAATTAGCAGAAGGTTAAGATAAAATGAGATGGAACTGAAGACAATTCTTGAACTTTTCTCCAAAACATTATTTTTCTTAGGTCCACTCAAGTAGAGAATCCAAATTAAACATAAACAAGCTCTTATGAATATAACATTAAAGATTAGCTGTCACCGTATACAACTATCAGATTAAAAAATGACAGTCAAACAATTATGCCAAGATTCTTGAAGTGTAAAAATCCAGGCCATATTGAATATTTTGAAGAAAATTTGAGAAGTACTAGAAACATCTTCATTATGATGAGTGAACAGAATAACCAAAATGAATTTAATGGTTAAATATTTTTTTAGGAAGTTCTTTCTCAAAGAGTGCTTAAACTTTTGCTACTATTGATTTATTAATAAAGAATTTCACATTTAAATTCGTCAGTGCCTGTAAACAAATAAAATACCTTGAGGTAAGGAATTCAGAGTGTATGCATTTAGACCACTTGAATGTTTCTTATTGTATAAGAAAGAGGTCTATTCAAAGCAGTACTCGCCCAGGTGTGGTGGCTCATGCCTGTAATTCTAGCACTATGGGAGGCGGAGGCGGGAGGATCGCCTGAGGTCAGGAGTTCGAGACCAGCCTGAGCAAGAGTGAGACCCCCATCTCTACTAAAAATAGAAAGAAATTAGCTGGGGTGGTGGCACACACCTGTAGTCTCAGCTACTTGGGAGGCTGAGGCAAGAGGATCACTTGAACCCAGGACAGGAGTTTGAGGTTGCTGTGAGCTACAGTGACACTATTGCACTCTATGAGCAAGATTATGTCTCCAAAAAAAAATCAGGACTCACTAATCCAAAGGAGTTTTAGATGAATGCTACCACACAAGTCTAGGTCATGATGCTATGTGGCCTTTCTTTAGAGAAATAAGAAATATAGTTATTTACTGGAAGCAACGGAGACATCTCATGCTGCCATGGGAAGAGGATTGGAAAAGTGACAAGGTTTAGCCAGAGTCACCCAGCTCATATGAACAGAAGTGTGAGTGGGGTGTGTATCTTTTGATTCTCAGGGCGATATCTTTTTCACCTCCTTAGGCTACTATTATTATAATTCACTTTGTCTTAGCCCGATATTTTAAAAAGTAGCCCCGGGAAGATGCGTTAAACATCTTCAGTGTATGGCATTAGGTAAAATAAAGCTTAATCTTTGCCTCCACATGCGTAAGGGTTAGACAGAGGATTGCAATAGGTAGACAGTGTTGCTTTTGCTTTACAAGTGGTCCCTTTTTTAGGAAACAATGAAATTAAACTCATATTTCCGTGCTGCTCACCAAAACTACTGATCGCACACCCTCGCTCTGCGATCTTTCACCGTGTACTGAGTAGGCTCTACTTTGGACGAGTGTTGAGCTCATAATAATCTTGGTCCTTGTTTGTTGAGCACTTGTTATAGGCCAGGCACTGTTCTGAAAACTTTCCATGCATTAAGTCATTTAACCCCCAAAACAATCTCGCAAGGGAATATTCTTTTCTGCATTTTACACATGACAACATCAGGCACAGACAGGCTCAATGACTTGTCTAAGGCCACTGGGTAGGTGGTAGCGCCAGGGTTCAAAGCTAGGCAGACATCCAGCTCAGTGAGTAGGACAAAGTTCCTCCCTCGCGGAGTTCGAGGGCTACGTAGGAGACAAACTCCAACAATAGGGCTGATATTTTGTATTTTGTGTGGGAGTGTATGCAGGCGTTTACTGTATTTAACCTTCTTTCTTCATGTGCCTGGAGATTTAAACTGTCGCCAAAGAAACAAATGCCAAAGGACAAGAAAACATTAGCATTCAGACTCTCACGTTCAAAATAGGATTTTTTAATTACAAAATAGGCTTGCGAGCCAGGTACTCCTGAGAAGTGATATGAAGGAAAGAAAGCTACGGTAAGTGCCAGGCGTGGCTGCCTAGACCACCGAGTCTCATGCAAGGAAGGGGACACAGCCAATCAGGAGGAAGAGGAGGAAAGGCCCCCCCCCCCTACTCCAGGGGATTGTGGGAATAAGATGGCTGACAGAAGTAGTTGTATGTTGGATGCATTTTGGAAATATTGGGGATCGGAGAATTTAGGAGTCTGACAGGGAGTCCTGTGACAACCTGGATGTCCCAGGATACAGCAAAGAGCAGAGCAACATATTCAGGCAGTGGAAGGTTCTAGATGCATCCCACACATCTCATGCGGCGGAGATGCTAACTTGAGGTCCAGCATCATCGCAGGGGTGCTGGGGGTAGACCACCTGGGATGGGGGAGGGGTGGAAACCTTGGAAGAATCCCGACCTTGGGCGACCTAAATCAGAAAGAGGCCAACTCAACTTCCGGAGTTGAGAAGGAGCTGACTGTGAGCTCAGTGGTAGCAGGCCCCCGTGGAGAGCAAGAACAGCCCCTCTTGGCTGGGGAGACGGGGATCAGAGCGCCTGGCACAGATCTGAGGACCCTGCCCAGAGCCAGGCCATTTTCCCCCCGACCCCCGCCGCCTGCAAAGTTGAGGACATGCAAATAAGCAGATATCCCAAAGACTGGGCATTATCAATGAGAATGTTTAAATTATTGGATCCAACAACATCTACAAAGCTAAAGTCAATTTGATTATTTATCTCCCAGAGCAAGAAGGGCGGAGGTGGCAGTTGTCAGTTCACGAGGACGTTCAGAACAGCTATACACAAGTTGAGATTAAGTTTTTCCTGCACAACTGAGTTACAACAGTACTTTAAAGAAAAAAAAAACCCTGCTCTGCATATGAACCATTAACTACAATGAAGTATGGGAAGTTTCGTAGTAGGATAATAGCATACTGCTTACCATGCGTCACACACTGACCCAAGCAAGCACTTTGCAGCAATGAACGCATTTAAGGATTACAACATCCCTACGAGGTGGTGATGTTATTATTGCCATTTTGCAGATGAGGAAACTGAGACACAGAGAGAGGTTAAGTGAGTGGCTCAAGATCACACAGCTGAGAAGTGGCAGATCTGGGATTGAAGCTAGGCAGTCTGGCTGTCGCATTTACGCTCTTAATCTCCATGTTGCATTTTGCATGTACAAGGTGTGATGGCAATACAGTTCAGAGATGATGTGACCCACTCTGCCCATTTGCAGAGCAGGTTGCTCAGGGGAGGTGCTGTGAGAGGTTGGCCTTGGAGGTGGAGAAGAGAAGCCAGAGGGGTACAAACCAGAAGCAAATGCATGGAAGCCTCAAGGAACATGCATGCAGGGAAGGGCAATGCAGCAGACCCCTCAACATGCAAAGGGAGAAGTCT
>CAUYRT010071491.1:0-24344 GCA_963574885.1 Lepilemur ruficaudatus
TGAGTACATGTGGTGCTTATTTTTCCATTCTTGGGATACTTCACTTAGTAGAATGGGTTCCAGCTCTATCCAGGAAAATACAAGAGGTGCTATATCACCGTTGGAAAACTGCTTTCTTAACCAATAAAGTTAACAGATATGTTTCCCCAGACTTAGTATTTGCTTTTGAATGAGAGTTTTAAATGCATATGGAAAAAGTCCAATCTTTTGAACCCAAAGTTTTAAGTCCCCTTTGAGATCTGGAAAGTCAAATTCTGGGGCTAGTGCCTGGTTTGGTGGTGACAGCAGGGGGTCTCTTGCAGCATTCAGGCATATTCCCAGGCAATAGCTTGTTCTCACAACCGCTTCCCTGCACCTAAATACAATGAGCTGTATTTTCTCCCCAGGGGTCCTGTGATTTTCCTCTGTCTCTTTGTTCAGCCGGTTTCCTTTCCTACCAGCTCCCATTCTTCCCACCTGCAGGAAGAGATGACAAAACCCGGAGCCCAAGCCTCCTTTGGCTGGGCTGCACCATGCCAGACAGTGCTGAGCTCCACAGCTCGGAGACTCACAGAGAACAATGGAGCCCGGAGAGGCTGGGGTCTGTTTCCTCCCGCCAGTCTTCATCTTCGTTGGCTGTTTTTGCTAAAGTTGTTTTGCTTTGTCCTCATGGAAAGGTGCCTGTTGGCAGTTGTGCCTTGGGGCATGGGGCTCCCCTGAGTACGGAGAGGGACTCTATGTACTATAAAAA
This sequence comes from Lepilemur ruficaudatus, assembly GCA_963574885.1. NCBI lineage: Eukaryota > Metazoa > Chordata > Mammalia > Primates > Lepilemuridae > Lepilemur > Lepilemur ruficaudatus. Next base: position 731 of record CAUYRT010071491.1, read on the forward strand.
AGGGGAGACAAGTCTGTGAACTTGAATTTTTCAGCGTATTTCCATCCGTGGTTCCTTGTTCTCCCAAACAAGAGGGCAGAGCTCGAGGCCAACCAGCTCTTGCTTTTCCCTCTACTTGTGTCTAGAGACTAAGGTCCCCGGCCATCTGCCCTCAACCCAGCCTGGAGACCATGGCAGAAGCTCCTACTTCTCCCTGCCTGAGTCCTTTCTCTGGTGTGCTCGGACCCGGGTTAACACTCCAGAGCTACCTTACCCTGGGAGGCTCCAGCTGCCTTGCTTCTTGGCAGGCAGATCCTGAGGTGTGTTCCATGGTCTCTCAGAGGGTCCCTGTGGCAGCAAAGTGCTCCGTGCCATACTTCCTGTCTCCCTTCTGCCCTCCCGATATGCTCCCATGTAAAGTACTTGCATTCGCATTCTTGTCTCAGGCTCTGCTTCTGGGGTATCCAACCTTGGAAAGTGCTGCTAGAGGTCTTTGGTTTTTCATTGTATTTATAAAGGGCGGTGGATGGTCATTTTGAGTGATAAGAACAAGTAGAACATCATGGAGATTCCCTTCAAGGACAAATAAAGAGCCAGCGGCACAGTGGCTGACTCCTGTAATCCTAGCACTCCGGGAGGCTGAGGCAGAAGGATCGCTTGGGTGCAGGAGTTCGAGACCAGCCTGAGCAAGAGCAAAATAGAAAAAATTAGCTGGGCATGGTGGTGCGCTCCTATAGTTCCAGCTACTCAGGAGGCTGAGGCAGGAGGATCCCTTGAGCCCAGGAGTTGGAGGTTGCTGTGAGCTAGGCTGATGCCATGGCACTGTAGCCCAGGCAACAGAGTGAGACCGTCTCAAAAATATTAAATAAATAATAATAATAATAAAGGGACAAATACAGAGCAAAGTAGTTTGTAGTCCCAACAGAACCCGCTCTTCGAGGGCTGCTCCTTCTTCCTGGGCCCCACGGCCTTAGGGCATTGACAGCATCACCCTGCAAGGAGATGCCAATCTCAGACGAACAACCTGGGGACTTCTCAGACCCTCTCCCTTGGGTCGCCACCTCCAAGTTTGGGTGCTACTTTTAAATTCACTAGAAGGAATCAATCAATGCCTAAGTCCTGGCCCCTCAGTACTTCCGTTCTCATGGAATTTGGAGTTGGAGGGGATTGGGCTCATGTAGTGGTCCCCCGGCCCCTGCTACAGGAATCCCTTCTAGGGTACCCAGACAGAGGCAGAGACACTGCTCAGCTACGTGTTTGAGGGTGACTCTCCGCCAAAGGGAATATTCTGGCCTTCTTTCTGTGTCTGAGCCACTTCTCTGCCCCCATGTGGCCCTCTCTATGTCCCAGCAGATCCCAGATGTGCCTTCTGGGGCAGCTCAGGGACTTGTCTCTCCCAGGACCAGGACAACCAGCACCAAGAACAGCTCCTCTGGCTCCTGAGTCTTTGTTCCTGAGCCGCCTCAGGAATGGAAAGGTGGCCCTCAGAGCCACTGCACAGGGACCTGTGTGCCTATTCTGGACATTTCATATAGGTGGAATCATCCAGTATGTGCCTTGTGTGTGTGTCTGTTTTTTTTTTTTAACCACTTATCATAATGTTTTCAAAATTCATCCATTTTTTATTTCCTTTCCTGCCTATATAGTATCCTGTTGTATAGACATTTTGTTTGTCATCTCCCTGTTTTAATGTTTCCTTTTGAATGGTGATCTCCACACCATGCAGCAGGTACAACCAATAGCTCTCATTTTATAGTAATTCTCCCGTTTTCAAAGACTCATATATTTCCTCTTTTTAACTTACGCATTTACTGATGTAGAGCAAAGTGTACACATCTTAAGTGTGTGGGCTGGTAAGCTTTTGCATGTCTATATCCGAACAACCACCACCCATATGCAGAATATAATAGAATAATAATAACATTATTAATAATAGAATCTTTTGGTAGCCATAGGCCCTCACTTCTGATGGTTATTTACTGAGAATTGGAATTGTTGAGCCTTAAAACAGGCACATGTTGAGTTTGAGTAGATATTGACCAAGAGTTTTCCGAAGTGGGTCGTGCCACCCCCATTGAGGGGGTAGGGTGCTTCTGGTCACTCCACATCCTTGTCAATATCTGTGCCAGTCACGCTGGTCTGCAGTAGTGTCTCAGTGCGGCTGTAATTTGCTTTTCACTGATGGTGAATGGTTTTGGGCACCCTCCCGTGTGCTTCTTGGCCATTTAGGTATCCACCCATCACTCTTGAGTCATACTGTCCTTTGCAGTATGTCAAAGGGATCATGCCTTTCTCCTCCTCTGAGTTTTCTTGAAAATCCACCCTTGTTAATTTATATTTAATCACAAAAGCATTATATATTTTCATTGTTTCCCCACTTCCTTGCTAATATTGGATATGAGCAGCCTTTTAAGCTGATGAGAGAAAACAATCTTATTGATATTTTAACGTAATATGCATTTCTCTGATATTAGTGAGATTAGCCAAGAGTCATCCATTAAATAACCCAGGTGAGCTTGAAGAAAATGATGTCATTGGGCTAAAGTCAACAGCACAGAGGTGTTTAAAAGCTGAATGAGGAAGGCCCATGGAAGAGGCTCCTCCAGAAGAAATGTATTTTCTGACACAAATTCATGACAATGCTCAATCTGATGGCATCTGGGGTGAACATGAAATGGATTACATTTTGTTTGTGAGGAAGAATGTAATTTTTAATCCAGATCCCAGTAAGATTAAAAGCTATTGTCATGTGTCAAAGGAAGAAATAGAACTTCTGAAAAGCACAGCCAGTGATGAAATTAAGATAACTCCATGGTTTCAAATTATTGTAGAGATTTTTCTCTTTAAATGCTGGGATAACTTTTTTTTGAGACAGGGTCTCACTGTGTTGCCCAGCCTGGAGTACGGTGATGCGACCACAGCTCACTGCAGCCTCAAACTCCTGGGCTCGGGCAATTATCCTGCCTCAGCCTCCCTAGGAGCTGGGTCTATAGGCACACTCTATCATGCCAGGCTAATTTTTAAATTTTTAGAAATAGAAATGGGGTCTTGCTATGTTGCCCAAGTTGGTCTCAAACTCCTGCCTTCAAGCGATCCTTGGCCTCCCAAAGTACTGGCCACCATGCCTGGCTGGGATAACTTAAAAAATTACTTGAATCAGTTTGTTGACCATGAAAAAATATATAGAATGTGAATGTGGAAATGAATGATTAGTAAAGTACTGAAAAATTTCTTCACTTAGTAAACTTAAAATGATTAAAAAAAATTTAGTTCCCTATTAGGAGAAATCTCTGCATGATACATTGATACTTTACAACAGAAATTTATGTGGAAAAAAACTACTGACTTCTTAATTTTGCATCATACATCTATATATATGCACTGCTGTTTGTAAGAAACATTTATGAGAGATTATTGTAAAAAGAGAGAGAACAAATAAAACTTAATTTAAACTGTTTGAATACATGGTCATGACCAATTTCAGCAAATAAGTGAAGCTCATAGTTTCTGGTATGTTGTGATAAACATTTTCGGAAAACTTATAAAGCACTTCAGCTAGGTGCTTTGTATAGCATTTAATTTCTATCGTAGTCCTGAAAAAATTGCAAAGGAAAGTATTTGCTTAGCTACTTCAAAACAGTCTTAATTAACTTTACATATAAACAGATTAGACTGGTAGAGCAGGTTCAAGGGAAATTAAATAGTATATGTGCTAATTGCTGTCATTCTAAGTTGATTTTGTGGTTTAAGCATTCTGGAATTATCATTTGATACTTATAAAGTCAAATATTGCTTTTGGTAATGATATTGGCTAGGTTAAATGTACTTTTAAATAGTATTTGCAAATTAGCAAATTCTATTCTTTCAGAATTACAGTGGACAGAGAAGCTATTTATAAAATAAGAAGTGAGTTGTATTCTGCAATAGAGTTTCTTAACCTTGGCACTACTGACATTTGAGCTGGATATTTCTTTGTTTTGGGAGTACATCTTGTGCATTGTGGGACGTTTAGCAGCATCCCCAGGCTCTAGATACTAAATGCCATCAGCAGCCCTGCCCCCATGACAAGCAAAATGACATGAGTTACTGCCAAGTGTCCCCTGGGGTGTAGAACCACTGTTCTACAAAGTCAGGTCATATCATAGGGGAAAAAAATAACAGAGAGAAAGGCTAATGTTCATGTTAAATAGATTCAGATGATGGAATATGTGTATATTAACATTTAAAATTTGACCTTAATCAATGTGCTTTTCACAACTTGCCATAGATAGATGTCTCAAATTTGAAAGCTTAAAACAGCTTTACTGTCCTTAAATGCTACATAATAAGGAAAAATGAGGAAAAAAATAAAAACTTATTTCTTATAAAGCTAAATGTTTCTATAAGTTTAATAGAACAAGACATGTCTTGTTAACCCTAGATAATTTATAATTTCAGGAGAGACTATGTAGCAAGTGTTTATTTTATTGAAAAGAAAAAACAACAAAAATGACTACGTCACAAAATAAAGTTACTGAAATAGATTCTGCCCCCCAAATAAATGATTCTACCGTGAGATAGGGCTAAGCGACATTAAGCACCAATTTGCAGGAATCTGTCAAGCTAAGTGATGCCGCACAGGCTAGAGAAGAGATATGAGATGTCCTGCAGTGGAAGGAACCGTGGGGACTCCAGCATCCCCCTTGGAAGGACTTAACCTTTCCCCTGCTTCCTGTCCTCCACCGCTCCTGCAGCAGTGGCTGCCTGCAGCCCATCCTCCCCGCCCCCCTACCCCACCGGCAACTAGAGTCATCTCAGAAACGCGAGGCTGATCATGACATTCGCCTTCCTAACACCCTTCAGTGCTCTCCTCTTCCCTATAGCACAGTGTGGCCCAGGGACCATCCATGCCCAGATCCCCACTGCACTGGGCCACTCACAGCTCCCTGAATGCACCGTGGTCTTGTTTTCACTTTTGCAATGATACTGCCCTCTTCTCATCTTTTCCCCATCCATTCTTTCAGACTTACCCTCTCTGGAAAACCTTTCTTGCTGATTCCCATGTCTGGCACATGTTTCCCCACCCTGCGTGGTCAGTACCCATTTCCCCATTAGGCTGTGCGCACCTTGAAGGCAGTGGCCGTGATTCATTCATTGCAGAATCTGGCCGGTCAGGTTTGTAATAGGAAGTCAACACGTATTTACCGCCAAACCATCTCCAATTCCAGCGGGGGCCCATGCGTCATCTCTCTTGTGCTCTGGCCTCTGCTCTTCCATGTCCACCTAGTGCTGGGACTCCACCTAGATGTCCCAGTGTGGGGACAGAGGGACCTGGAGGGCAATCTTCGGTTTATCAGCTCCTGAAACTGAGATGATTTCATCTCTGACTTAGGAGGGTCATAAAAATCTTTTGTAGGCATGAATGAATGTGTAAATGTTACAAAATAAACAGTTAAAGTAATTGTGTTGGAGTAGGTCACATAAGCTCCTGAGAGATGAGCATATGCATCTCTTCCAACCCCAGGTTGATAACTTGAAATTGGCCGGTCACCATTTACACCATAGGAATTGTCAGTGGTACAGAGCAGGGCTCCCTCTCCCCAACCCCTGCATATAGGGCTGGTATAACGACATACCTCTGGTCACATATGTGTATGCATGTGCCACACCCTCACATAGGGACACTGCCTGTGCTGCCCATGGTTACAGCTCCAGCCCAGTGTAGACCGACACATAGTGGGAACTCAGTGTGTGCCTGTTGAACGAAGGCACAAGTGAACCCACAGAATGCCCAAGAAGAGGCAAAGAAAGACATTAGCTCAACTGTTGAACGTGAGTTAGGAGTTGAGATCATGACCAGAAGAAAATTTATCTGTAATCCCAAGTAAACGCCATCTGCCAAGGCAGAGACATGGTCTGTGCAGGACTGGGTCTGCTTGCTGAGTGAGAGCCTGACAGCTGGGCTTCTGGAAACTTCCATCTGCCCAGGTCAGCATCTTCCCAGCTAAGGGGGAGCAGGTTTGCAGCACATCAAGTTTGAAGTTCCAGAAGGAACTTCTTGGAGTCTGCTCTTGAATCAGTGAGCCCAGAAAATCCCATTAACTTTGGGTAGGTATGGGGCTTCCACTGTTTGGCACTAGCAAGCCGACCCAGAGCTGAGGAAAACCAACCAGCCTTTTGCCTCCTGCTCCTTCTGTTTTTTTCCCCAGGGGAGCAGAGGTGACGATGGGGTTTGACTTGGACACCAGGAGGGATAAATGACATTTAAGAGATGTCATAAGCTCCTCCATTTTGTTCTGGATTGCTAAGTAGCCCTGAGCCAAAACAGCCTGTTAAAAATATTATAAACCTTAATTACGGATTGGGAAATTCCAGCACAGCACAACTGACGTGGCTTTCACCTAGCCAGGACCCTGCCTGGACCCAACCATCGGCTAAAAATCCCTCTCCTTGGTGCTGAATGTCATTTCTTGAGCCTGGAGCCCCCAGTAGCATAACACCCTCTCCTGCTGGAGACTGATGTCACCTTCAATGAGCCTGAGTGTGGAATTCTCCCCTGGACACCCACGGATGGTCTTCTCCCCTCCCCCAACTCTCCTCCCCACTGCCCACCTCCCCCATCCAGGGAGGCCGGCTGCCTTAGTTCCTCTGGCTGTGACCTGCCTGTTCCCAGCTTCCTCCAGTTCCCCTCTGGCCTTGGCTAATTTCCTTCCACAATGTATGGCCACGCTTGTTGGAGTTTAAACAATCTGTATTGTTTAAGAAGGCAATGCTTTCTCACAAAAGGTTTGCATTAAAATAAGATCTGGGAATCCCCAGAGCGGGAATCCCCAGGGTCAGGGAGAGGATAGAGGCATGAACTTGAGACCAGGAAGGCATCTTGGGGGACACAGTGACACTGGCCTATTGGAGAATGAGCTCTTTTGGGGAGTCAGCTTTGTGCTGACCAGGAAGGTCTCTTCACAATTGGGGGTGGCTTATTTCAGCCTGAGGCCTCTCTCAGACTCTGTCACCCCCATCTGGGGTCATTGTGTGAGGGAGGCCCCAGGACTTCAGTGCTCTGGGGTGGAGTCTCAGCCCTTCCCTCTGCAGTGTGTGTTCCTGCTCAGAGGTGAGACCCCCCTGAAGCCCCAGGCCCAGGTTAACGCTCCCATTCACCAAGGGAAACCACGGAGTCTGTTTTTCTGGAGCAGACTTGAAATGGTCTGGAATGGCCTTAGAGATATCTCGGAGACGTGATACCTTATTTCCCTTCTGCAGAGAATGTCTGATTTATCCCCATTCTACAGGGGCATGTGTTTCCAGGGGCATGAGACTTTGGTCCTTTCCCTTCCCCCTGGGAAGCTGGGTGCCCAACTGAAATGGGGTCTTCTGCCAGTAGTGAGGATAAGAGAAGAAAGAGCCCTCTGCTTTTCTCTGACTCGTGGCCTTGGGGAAGAGAGCCAACCACGCAAGCCAAAAGGCCTGCTATTGAACAGAACCATGGCTGGGTTTCAGTGGGAGAAACTGAAATTCGTCATGATGCCGTGCCTGGGTAGATCTCCCTGATCACTCGCCTGGCATGTGTGTTCTGTGACTGTGTCCATCGCTGCCTGCCTTTGGGCACATGGGCCCCCTGCTGTCAGTGTTTCAGAAGAAACCCTGGCAGACTCCAGAATGTGCCACACAGCAACACACGGGCATCTCAGAGTGTCCTTGTCCAGCCACATACAGCCATGGAGAAAAAGTGTTGGGTGCAGGTGCAAGATGTGACCACACTGCAGGTATGATGTAGGGCCTGGGGTCCATGACCCAATGGGTCACCACCCCAAGCCAGTCACTTGTTATCAGAAAGCTTGAGGCAGAGCATGTGAGCAGCTCAAGACAAACTCCTGACCACCACCTGGGACACACCCCATTAGGCCCAGAGGGTGGAGTTTCTAAACGTTGTCAGGCACATCCTAAGCAGGGTGGGGTGTGAGGGGCCTCAGAGAGATGCTGACTGTCTGCGCAAATGGGGAGGGGAGTCGCAGCGTGGGCTACTTTAATAGCATGCTCTGTTCTTGCTGCTTTTGAGCTTTGGGGTCTGGAATGCAGAAACTTGCATGTGTAATTTTACCAAAAATTAATTAAAAGGCCAGGACCAGACCTCACTCCATGCCTCCCCTGGCTGCTGGGGAATGCGGAGCTGAGCAAACACTCTGAGCCGGAAGCTTGCACACTCTGCCTGTTTTCCAGGCTTCTCATCCAGATGTTTTGGGCCAAGAACCAGGTTAAGAATGGGAGCTGCTGACCGTTTGGGGATTTTCCAGTGGTTCTGATGGTCAGAAGTTACTCAGAAAGCTTTAGGTGCTTTCAGCAACATTCTAGAAAAGAAAAGGTGGCTCCTTTTCATACTTCAATGACATAGAGGCTCTTCCAAGTTAATGTCATACATGGCTGGTGGGATGGGAATTGCTCCCGCTAGGTGGCAACATAACATAGTCATGTCTGGTAAAATTTAAATTACATACAGGCTTTGTTCCAGAATCTATTCCACAGAAACAAAAGCACCAGAATGCAATGTTACATGTACAAGGGTGTTTATTGTTTGCAGTGGCAAGAAATGGAAACAATCTGAAGGCCCATCAGCAAAGAAATGATTAAATCAACCATGGTACATCTGTACAATGGAATATTACACAGAAATCTAAAAGGATGAGTTAGCTAACCAGCTAGCTGTCAACCGGGAGTTTAACGATGCAGTGTTAAATTAGAGAGGCAAATTGCAGAGGAATAAATATTATATGTGTGATGTAATCAAGTAAAATACCCTTGCTTATGTATCTGAGCACAGTAAAGGTGTGGAGGCTGCACCTCAGGCTGGAAGGAAGGGGTGGGACTGGGAAGATACGGGGAGGCAGAAAAACAAAAATTACAGGAAAATGGCGTGTGTGGGGGTGAAGCATTGAACGAAGTTAAGTAAACTTTACAATATAAAAGCTCACCTGTTTTATTATTGCAAATACATTTGTATATGCAAACGGATAAGGACTAGGAGGTTACAGAGGGAATTTAATCAGATTGCTGAGACTGTAGCAATTTTTCGTTTTAAATTTTTGTTGGAATTTTTTTTTTAAGAGACAGGATCTTGCTCTATGGTCCAGGTTGGAGTGCAGTGAGCTGATCATAGCTCACAGCAGCCTCAAACTCCTGGCCTCAAGCGATCTTCCTGCCTCAGCCTTTCAAAGTGCTGGGATTACAGGTGTGAGCTACAGCACCCAGCCACTGTTGTAATTTTAATGTCACTTTTCCAATAAACCCATATTTTTAAAAGTTAACACGTGGAAGGGGCAAGAAAGCAGTGGTTGGGGAAATTATTCACATTGTAAAATGACCATATCAGGAATAATTCAGAAGCCCCTCATGATGGCTCACACATAGTAGTCACTCCACGACCCTTTGCTAAAGTGAAAAACCAGGCTCACTAAGCCATTACTCCACCTCGCGATTTGCAAATATGAACACGGATGTTCAGGCACGTACAGTTTCAGTGGAAAACTCCACGAACGGAGTTTGCATTGGAATCACTATGTACAAATTCACTTCACGCCCCACTTCAATCTGGTTTCTGGGACAATTAACAAGATGAGAAAAGACAGCAATTATAGAAAATGAACTACATCATGGCCTAAGCATTTTCACATCAGAGATAAGGTCATTTTGCTTAGGTGGCTCTGCGTGCTCTTGTCATTAAACTTAGGAGAGCCGGGAATTGAAATTTCAACATCAGCCACCAAGCATTTTTCCTTTCTTTCCTTCTTGCCATTGTTATTATTATTTTTTTAAATTAAAAATTGGAATACAAGAAATAACCCCTTCGTGTTCTGCACTTTTTTCTTGCTCTCTAAATTGACGGGACTGTGGCAGCAGCGTGGGAGGGCCTCCGCTATCTGCTGGAAGGCTCCGTCTCCAAGAGCTCCGCCTGTGTTCATGTTAATACCTTCCAGATGTAACCTTGAGAAGAACACTGATGGCCTTGGGGACTCAGCCCAAGGGGTACCGTTATCAACGCTCCTGTTCTGAAGTACTTTTGATAAATTGTCTGATAATACACATTTTTCCCCCTCACAAACTCTCTTTAAAGAAGAATTGATAATATTCAGCAGCTCTTTTCTTCCAATAATGATTCAAGAACTCCTGGGGTCTCTGAGAGTACTCTCTGAGGGCATTAGATTCATTATTTTGATTTTAAATTAAATTCATATTTTGTTGTACATATTTTTAATGAATAAGGTGGTGTATCAAGTCTTGTTTATGGCATGAATGAATTCTTTGCTGGGTTTCCCTAAAGATGAAGTGTCTTTTTAACCTTACATTTTTGTAGTGATACATGGTTTACAGAAATGATGTTAAAAGAACTGATAGAGATTGTGTAGAGCACCCATATAAAGGGTGCATATTTATAGTTGCTTTTATGGGTGTATATAAAAAGTGCACATAGGATAGGGGGACGTTAGAAGCAAACATGTCATGAAAACTTGTTTTCTTAAATACATGGAATATTTCCGGAAGGGGAACAGCAAACACTTATCCTTTGTGTGAAAAAAAACAAAAGAAAATCTTCATGCCACGGACACAAGCTGCTGTATATTAGGTCTGTTCTGGGAATCATCTTGGCAATATTTCCTTACAATGTGATTTCTGGGCTTTGTCCAGCTTTATTTCTATGTTAGTTCAATTTCTTTATTGTATTTTAGTTTAATTAGAAGGATTAAAATAACCTCTGGAACAAGGTATCAAAGTACACAGCCGTAGGCTCAGGTCTTTCCATTTGCTTCTAAAAGTGAAGCTTCTATAGTTTCCTTAGAGATATGTTTGGATTTAGGTCCTTTGGAGCCATAAAGTGATCATGAGACAGCTCTGGGATTGGACAGAACAGAAAACCTGGGGTTAGACAAGGCGGGCTTGAATCCCAGCTCTGCCACTTTCTAGCTGTGTGACTCTTGGTGAGCTACTGCACCTCTCTGAGCCTCAGTTTCCTCATCTGTAAAATGGGAATAACACCCACCTCTGAGAGTTGTTGGGAAGTATCGTGAAGTGCTTGGCACAGTCCCTGATGGGTTCTTTTATCCATTCATCAAACATCTGTTACCTAATATGGTGTGTCAGGCCCTCCACTGGGAGCTGAGAACGCAGCGATGAAGAAGCCGGTAGAGCCTGCAGGGGGATTGACACACACATTCACATCTACCAAATGCAAGCACACACCGGGGCGAATATTTGGGAGTGACATTTGAAGCGGGCAGGATCATGGTCCTTGGTACCTTCAGCGCACTTGTGGGTTTGGGGCTGGGGAGCAGAACCGGTCAGCTCTCCCCAGGCCTCGCTCACACGTCCCGTCGGCTTATTTTACCAAGAGCCAAAGCAGCAGCAGCAGGCAGAGCATCACCGGCTGGTCCTCGGTGACCCGAAGTCCTGCTCCCCGTTCCAGCCAGAAATCGCAGTGCTTGACGGAGCAGAGCTCCCGGGTCAGCCGCCAGAGGATGCGCTGGTGCAGCTTGTTGTCCTGTCTCTCCCGGGAAAACTCGGCCTGGTTGGCCGCCTGGGTGGCGTTGATGCAGCTGGCCATAAACATCTCCTTGGTCACGTTGGTGTCAGAGCAGCCGTCGTAGTGGATCCCGTCGGGGAACTGCCAGTAGTTGGCCTCGTAGTACCTGTTGCCCTCCTCCCCGAAGTCGATGTCCAGCTTCCGGCCCTGCTTGATGAACGCTCCCGGGCGGTTCTCCGCGACGAGGGCCTCGGTGATATGCACCGTGCTCGGCAGGGTCTTCCGGTTCCACTTAAATCTGTGCTTGATGCCCCTGGCCTTGACCACGGCGAGGTGGCTGAAGAGCAGGATAAAGACAATGGCCGGCCACCATCCGCCCAGATGCTTCCTCATCGTGTCAGAATCTGCGGGAGAGACAGCCGGGCAGTGAGCTTCCCCTGGGGGCCTCCTGGCTCCCCTGCACCAGCCCCCCTCCCCCACTGTGGGAGATTATAAACCAAGGAATTGCATCCTTGTGCTTTTCATATTGTCTCAAAAGCACAATTGTTTTCCCAGGCTTGGGCTGTGCAGGGTTAACTCAAACACCAAGTTTTTTTTTTTTTTTTTTTTTGCGCTTGCCTGGGATGATGTTCACTCAGGGTCAGGATCCTGGTGTTCTCAGGCAGATAAGAAGCTGCAACTGGCAATTATATAGCCTTTGAATATGCATGGGAAAATAAATGAGTAATGATTTAATACAAGTAGGTTTTCTTAGGTACTCCCAAGCCTTTCAAATCAAGAGGACCCTGGAAGGAAAATACAGTGGAAGAGTTGGAATCCAACACTGGTGGGCACAGACTGTATTTTCAATCTTCCCTCTTTATTCTGGCACTGTCATGGGCACATGCTGCCACCTATTCTAAGAAAGTCACTGGCTGCTGATTCTAAAGGACTTTACAGGAATGAGAGAGCAGAGGAAGGTGGAGGGACAGAGAAAGATGGAAACATAGTGAAGGGACCCATGCCTCCCCCTATGTCAAGGGGTCAAGATGTGCTATAGGCATCCTTTCTAATCCCTCCCCTATATCCCCGGGGGTCAGCGTGACTCCCTGCTCATCCTACTAGCTTCTTATTGCACACTTGCTACGTGCCAGCCAGTGTGATAAACCCACCTCTGACGTTGTCTAACTTAATTCTTACATGGGGTATTATCCCCATTTTATAAACATTGTCCTGGAATCCAGAGAAGTTAAATAATTTGCCCAAGGCTGCACAGTGGGAGCTGGCAGATTTGAACTCAGCTCTGTCTGACACTATACTCTGTCTGCCCACCAGCCGTACCCCACTGCCTCTGTGGGCTTCAGGAAGGGATGGTGCTCGTATTTTGTGTTTTTGACTCACTGAGCGGGATGGCCCCTAAGCAAAGAGCAAAGAGCAGGGCCTTCAAGGAATTTCAGACTAAGTGAGCTGAAGGGGAGGACAGGAGGGCTTGGGGGAACATCAGGCAGGTCCTGAGTCAAGGTGGGCCCCGGGCATCCCAAGGGCTGCTGCTGATGCCATGGAATAGCTCCCACCCCCCACCCAGCCCCTCCTGGTTGCCTGTCACATCTGGCTCCTGAAACTACAATAGCTGTTGGGAAAGTCCACCTCCCAAGGCCAACTGTCGGAGCGTTCTAGCACCCGGGCCATTGTGTGGATCAGGGCTACAGAGAGAGTTCCTACAGCACAGCCTGCCTGAGCTGTCTTCTAGGATTTGCTGTGAGTCTATGGAGTGCCAGCGCTGGAGGAGGTGGGGAGTTAGCTTGTTTAGTCCCTAACGTGCCCTCCTCCCTCCCCCCCAGAGCATCCTTAACAGTGATTAATATTCCTCTGTTAAAATCTTCAACTGTGATGCAATGCTGTTCTTACGTTCTAAAAAAACAAGGGCAAAATACGACCTCAGAGCACATCCAGTCCCATAGGGAAGCTCACAACAAGGCCTTATTTACTTTTCCTTGCTGTGGGCATTGCTGTGTCTCTGTCCCAGGGTGGGATGAGCACCCAGGCCACCAGCACCCCACTCCCTTCTCCCTAAGCACAGGTGAACTCAGACTGGCTTTCTCCAAAGAGATCCAAGCATGAAGCCAACATTCATTAGTCTCCTAAATAGGGGGCCACACCCCACGTCATCAGTCCATACCTCTTGGTAGGAGAAATCTTAAATAAGAATAATAACATAATAGATCATTACAGGTGAGTCAAATTAAAAAACAAAAAGCACAGCATTCATGAGAAAGAAATTCATTTTCATAGGCAAGGGTTTAAAAGCAAAATAAAATCCCAACCAGCCACCCCTAAAGTAGCATTTTATCGTAGCACTAACACACAGACACACAAGACCAATGATGACCGAACATTCTCATAAGTCTCCCCTGACTCGGGACCCATCTCGGGATGTGGGAGTGAAGAAATCAAGGCGCGATTTTCAGTCTGGGATAGAGATTTGATCAGAAACCAGCAACCCTAACCACAAAAATGCCCCCCGGCCCCCCACATACCTTGGGCTCTCCCTGGGAGTATGCCTCTGGGCCCTCGCGCTCCTCAGTCCTCCAGCACACCCTCTCGGCAGCCAGGTCTGCCCAGCTATATAGGAGCTGCTGGGGGAGGTGGCATTCCTGAACTCTCCAAATATGGCAGCCCTTCCCTCCCCAGCAGGGCCAATCAGGGGTTCCTGGGCCACTCCTTCATCCTGACAAGGGTGGACCTTCTCATCACTCTTTATTAATAACAACCACATGAAGACCTTGATGAAGTTCAGAAAGATTTTTAGAATTGGAATAAGAAGTGTCAGAAGGAAAATGCTTTCCCATCAATATCTACAGCAGAGGGGGCTTCAGCAAGCCTTGCTGGAGTTGCATGCTGTCTTGCACCTGAAGACCAGCATCACGCAAAGGGGCCTTGCCTGGGCAGCCTCTGCGGGGCAGGGCAGCTCAGAAAGAGGATGAGCCTCCACCAGGACCTCTGTGCCCCATGGGCGGGACCCACGGGGAGTAAGGGGCCCCCGCTTCCATTGGGCAGTGGGAAAGCAGGACTGATGTTGGGTAGAAGAATAAGTGAGAGGACTTCCCAGCACTCGGGCCTGCTTGAGGCCATGTGGGAGTGCTTGAAGGACTGAATTAGTCCAAAGCCCCATGAATTAAAGATCTGTGGAATCCCCGGGAGCAGAGAGAAATCGAGATGTAACCAACCCCGTTCACCGATGGTGGGGGCCAAGAGTGGGTTCCTCGCAGTGCATTTTCCCTGTACATGAAGTCCGAGTGCAGTGGGGAGGGGTGGAGAACCAATCTGGGCTTTACATGGCATGAAGCTCACAGCTATCGGATGACCACTCTGCGCCTTATACAGAGGGACTACTCAGGTGCCCTTGTCACAATCATTACGGCAAGGCAAAATCAAAAGTGAATTCTGGAGGTGAGTATGGGGCAAGATTTGCCTGTTAAATAGAATGCGATTTTTATCCTGAACGCGAGCCCCATCAGTGTTCACCACGGAATTGCTTCAGGGCCCTTTTGCAAAGCAAATCAAACGGTTGCTTCTTGACACGGCCAGCAGATGGCGCCAGAGAGCTAACAAAGACTTTGCAGCCCAGAGGTGGGGAAACCTTCGCAGCTGAGCTCTAAGTGGTTTCGGTGGGCCTTTCTCCTCTGCCTTTATTTTTTAAAATTGATTTCATTCCCCCCTTTTTAAACAAGTAACCTTTTAATTTCCTTTTTAGAACCACAGACTTCTTGTGCTTTTGAACACGCGCAAAACACAAACACATCAGTAGTGTAATCTTAGCATTAGAGTTGGCTGTCTGCAAAATGCAGAAGAGAAGAAAAAAAAAATCTCCTAATATTTCACAATCCAGAGTCAAGTGTCAGTACAATTTTGTTCAACATGCAGATGCTCAGGGTCTGCGTGTTTAGAGCTGGAAAGGGCCCCGAATCCTCTAGCCTGGCTCTTCTGCGCTGAGGTCACAGCCCCAGATAGGCCCAAGGTCATGCAGCCTAGCCGGTGGTGCAGACCCGGCCCGTTGCCCGAGTCTGGACTCCGTGTACCGCCCCGCCCCGCCTGTCCCCACCAGACACAATCATCTCCAGCCCCCATCCTTCTTCTCCCTGGGCCCTTTCTGAGTAGAGCTTTGCCCAGAGGGTGGTGGGAGGTTGGTTTAGAGCTGATGAGGCTGCAGATTGTTCTTGTCAGTGAACAAAAGGCTGTTCTCAAAGGAACAGGGGAGTGTGGAAGACGGTGAGTCTGTGCTGGAGAAGAAGGGAGGAGCTCTGGAGCCGCCAACGAGGCCAGAAAACTGTTAACCAGATGCAGAAAATGCCAATTCTGCCTTGCGTCTGGCTTCCCTGCCTGTAAAGACAGACAAACAGCCAGGGAATTAGTGAGAGAACATTAGTCTCTTCAAAAGAGCTGAGAGACGAGGGCTAAGGGGATGATATCTTCTGGCAATAGACAATTAACTGAGCAACAGGCTCATATGTGGATCGTCTTTGAGAAAACAAGGAGAATGAGATGGAGACCACAGGGCTGGGTATTCCATGATGCAGAGGACATGTTTCCCTTTGAATATGTGAACAATAGAAAATCACACAGATTTGTAAAAACGCAACAGGGAAAGGCTGAATTCTAGAATGTGTGAATAGGTCATTATTTTATCCATTTCTAGCTTTGATTAGATCTTGGACCAGTTTGAGAAGATTCATAAATAAGTACAGTGATCATTAGGATGAAAGCTGCCACGCCAAATGAACTGTACCCGGAGAGGCTGCTGTGTAGGAAGATTTCCCACCACATCTGTGCGGAGGAAGGGAGAGCCCAAGACGGATTAGCCAGTCCCCACTGCTGAAGGAGCTCATGGCCTAGTGGTGGAGAAATAATTGAAATGTAACTTTGAAAATAATCCTTATTAACACAGCTGTGTAGCTATCTAAACAGATGCTATGGTCTAAACGTTTGTGTCCCCCGCCATTTTCGTATGTTGAAATCCTGACTCCCAAGGTAATGGTATTAGGAGGTGGGGCCTTTGGGAGGTGATTAGGTCACAGGGCAGAGCTCCCATGAATGGGATTAGTACCCTTTTAAAAGAGGCCTGAGAAAGTGCCTTTGTCCCTTTTGCCATGTGAGGACACAGAGAAAAATGGCCATCTATGAACCAGGAAGTGGGCCTTCACCAGATACCCAATCTGCGGGTGCCTTGACCTTGGACTTGCCAGCCTCCAGAACGGTGAGAAAAAAAATGTGTGGTGTTTACAAGCTGCTCAGTCTATGGGATAGCAGCCTCAGGGTGCTGCAAAGAGAGTGGGCTTGAGCTGGAGACCTGAGTTCTAATCCCCAGTCTGGTGCTGTCTGCCTCATGTAACTTTGGTTATCACTAGTTACAGGATGGTTTTGGCCTTTGCTCACTCAAACAAGGTATCCTTCACCTCAGCCAATCAATGGTCTGTTTACTGGGCATCTTTGGGGGAGGCATAAGTTCACACTGAGAATCAATTTGCACATCTGTGCAAGGGGTGTCATGCCCAATGCTCCCACCCTTGTTACGGCTGCTGTGGTGGAAATCTTGCAGAATTCAATGCACAACCTTCCCCTGAAATAGTAGAAAAGGTAGCAAGCTAAGGTCTACAAGCTGCTTTGAATGCACAGGCATGTGTTAACATGTTAATTATGGGCCTGCCAGCGATACTAATGATGCTTTGGGAAGGCACTTGGCAAAGGCTGGAGAAGATTGTGCTGGGGGCCAAGTCCGTGGGAGCCCTCAGCTGGGAGAAATATCAAAGCACCGTCCAGATGGGGCACATTTGGGACTGGGGGGAAAGGAGTGGCCAGGCTGCAGAGACAACCAGAGTGGAAAATGCAAGGAGAAGTCACTTCTTGGTAGTGGTGGCTGCAGGGACTAGAGCTGGCAAGAGATGGGAATGAGAACCCTACATTTTAAATGCTTCTGTTGAAATGTAGTGTAATGCAGAAATGTGCACATGTCCTAAGTACAAAGTGCAGTAAGTTTTCACAAACTCGCCACCCTTAGGTAAGCAGCAGAATATTCCCAGCCCTCATGCCCACCTCCTCGACAGTAGCCACTGTCTTAACTGCTGTTGTTCAGGTCTTCTATACAAATGAAATTGTGCAGTACCTGTTCTTTTGTGGCTGGCTTCTTTTGTTCATCATTAGGTTTGTGAGATTCATCAATATTGTTGCCTAGAAATGTTATTTTTGAATTCTTATTCTTGTGTATGCCGCACAAGTCGACCACAATTTATTCATCTGTTCACCTCTTGACTCATATTTGGGTTGTTTCCTCTTTGGGGCGATTGTGAATACAGTTGCTGTGAAAATTCCTGTGCATGTCTCTTGGTGAACATAAGCTTCCATTTCTGTTGGGCAAATACTCAGGGAGTGGAAAGGCTGGGTTGTAGGAGAGGTGTCTGTTAACTTTAGTAGAAACTTCCAAACAATTTTGCAAAATAATTCAAGCAATTCAGATTCACCTGTGTAAAAGGGCTCTCACTGCACCACGATGACCTGCTACGTGCAGACTTTCCTCCTGTATAGGAGATTACTTTTCATTTTCCCACGACCCTGTAAGAAAGGGGCTCGATGGAGAAGTTGCGTTGTGTTGATTCAACAAACAATGACAACAGTTTGGCAAATCATCACAGAGCCAAGAGCAAAGTATAAAGTTTAGAGGAGAATAGGCTTAACTTTGTCCCATTAGTTGCAGGGGTTCTTACCCTGGAAGGGAGTCATCCATGGATAGAATTTGGAAAATACATGAACTTGGATGGGAAAAAACAATCACATCTTTCTTTTCACTAACATCTACCTGAAACAGAGTTTTTCCTCCATAAAGAATGCAGGCAGCAAACCACAGTAGCATTAGCCTCACCTTTGGCTATAACTCCGCTACAATCACAGATGTTGTCATGCCACATTATGGGCAGGGTGATCAACAGTCCTTGTTTGCCAGGGACTCAGGGAGTTCCCAGGATGTGGGAATTTCAGTGCTACAATGGGAAAGCGTGGAGCAGGCCAGGACGAGTTGGGCAACCCAATTCCAGGTGTGGCAGATCTCAAAATATCCTTTACATTTACCATTGTGAGATTATAATTGTTATGAGGCTGACCAGCAGATGTTATTTAGTGAGATTTTAGATATTTGAACTTAATGAGTGTTAAAATATTTTGATAACTATACTTCAGTTTAATCAGTTTCTTTTTAACCTGTGTATTTTATCTTACACATTTAGAAACATTTAGACTGAGCAGGATCCACAGCCTTCATCAGGCTGACAAATGAAATGGTTTCATGGCAGCAATAGACATTTTAGTTGGGTCCTGACATACACATAGGAGTTTGCCAGTAGGAGATAAGGAGCAAGGAAGATATTCTAGGTGGAAGGGACAGCATGAGGACACAATATAAACACTTTAGGGGTGTCTCCGGGAGACCCTAAGGCTTCGTGATGGGTTTCAATGATGAGGCTAGTTCTTGGAGAGAAGTGAGGATGGGTTGGAGGGAGTGTCCTCTTGCAGGTGCCCCAGTGGCAGACTGGACTGCCACAGAGAGGAGTGTGGGGAGGAAGGGCTAGATGGTGGGCAGCTGACATCTGTGGTGTCCTCAAGGATTTCCTTCACAGCTCTTTCTGCCCTGCAAGTTTTTCTATCTGGTTCACCTTTGTGTCCTGGAGGAAGGGCTAACATTTACTGAACAAAGCATTCTCCTTTCCTGTCCTGGATAATGGCCACCACTGCTGGGGAACAACCCTTTCAGCACAGGTGTACCTTCACAGAGCACACCCACCTCCACTGCAGATGTCCTTGATTTGGAGGGATGATTGGGTCCTCTCTCCCCTTCACTGTTGCTGCCACATGGAAACATTTCTGGTTTTCCAACTGGACATGCACCAATGCCTCTCTTCCATCCTTTCTGTTTTCCTGGCCCCAGGTGGAAGGGCCTGGCAGGTGTGAGATGACGCACAGGGAAGGAGGACCAGGCATAAACACAGGCCAACAAGGGGAAGGCCATAACGTCACACACATGACTCCGAAGGGACATCTGGTTCTTACAGGGCCCAGTGAGGCCTCAGACAGGGCAAGCAGGTCCCGGTGAGTAAGGCAGGGCTGCAACTAGGGCAGTGGGGAAACCGAGGCTCTAGTGTGGGCCTCCCTTTCGCAAGATCTGGTATTCACACTGCTCAGTCTTGCCAAACAGCTCAGAGTGTGACAAGGGTGTGTCCTTACTCACTGGCATAACTTTCCTATGAGCTGGAGCAGGAGCAGCTGGGCAGATGGAAAAGTCAGGAGAAATGCCATCATCAGGGAAAAGGGTAAAGTTTCCATCAGGTGGATGAAAGACGTTGAAATACCTTTCATATGAGGAGTAACTTATAATCTAGTAGAAAAGGAAATCACTAGACTCTTCATAAAAACTAGTGCATGGAGCACCTTCCCAGGCCTCTGAGCGTTCATTCATTCATTCATTCATCAAAGATGCAGAGCTTTTTCTTGAGGACATTTTAGTACTTAACACTGCATAAAAGGGACCACATTTCTGCCACATAGCGGCAAGGGGTCTGTTCTCCTGGTTATGATCCCATCAGCTCTTGCCACCGGCCTCCTTCTGCAGTGTTCCATGTCACAGCAGGTGTTCACCTCAACCCCTCTACGATTAAACATCACCTTTCTTGCTTTTTTTAAAGATCTAGAATGGCATATTCCATTTTTCAACTTTTGTTAATTTAGCCTTTTGATTTTGTGGCCAGAAAAGACTTTGGACCAAATGTTTTTAAACACGCTAGACCCAGGGCAATTAGTGCTTCTGTCCAGACTGTTTTCTGGAATACCTTTGAGGAAAACAAGTGGGCAGAAATGTTCTTAAAAGAGAATAAACCTTGATCAACTGCCTAAAACTCTCCTACCTGCTCCTCACCTCTATTCTTAGGTAGATAATTCTATGCTTTTAAAAAAAAACCTTCTCGAGATAATTCCCGTAGTATAAGGTTCACCATTTCAAGTGTACATTCAGGGATATTTTGTACAGTTACAAAATTGTTCATCAACTGCCATTATCTAACTCCAGCACATTTGTATCACACCAGAGAGAAACCCCCTACCCATTAACTTCCCATTCCTCCTCCTCCCTCCACCCGCTGGCAACCACTAATCCACTTTCCGTCTCTACAGATTTGCTTATTCCGGATATTTTATATCAATGGAACCAGACGATATGTGGTCTTTTGTGACTGGCTTCCTTCCCTTAGCATAATATTTTCAAGGTTCATCCATGTTGTAGCATATGACAGTCCTTTTCCCTTTTTCTTGCTGAATAATATCGTTTGGTCTACATGATTTTATAATGAAAGTTGCCTGTCTCCCTGGAGTACACAAATGCACTTCCATTTTATATTGTGGTTTTACTGTTACAAACTGGGAGAGGCCTAATGAAACAATGTTTCTATTGTCCGATTAAACAAAATGGATTGAGTTCATAATTAAAAAAATTTTTTTCCATGTCCAAAAAAAAAAAAAAAAAATACAGAGGGCAATAAAAATCACCTGTTAACCACTACCCAGCAATAATCACTGTTAACATTAAGGCCATGGATTTCTGGTATTTTTCTTCTGTGTTTTTGTATAGTATATTTTATTTCTTTGTTTTATAAAAGATGGATATACTGCCTTTAGAGGTTCCTACTCTGATTTTCACTTAAAATTTTATTGTGTACATTTTTTTCACGTAATGAACAATTCTTCTAAAGCATGATTTTTAGTTGCTGTGTAGCATTCTATTGTATGAAAACACTATAATTAAAAAAAAAAAAATTGGGGCTGGGCCTGGTGATTCACTCCAGTAATCCCAGTGCTTTGGGAAGCTAAAGTGGGAGGATGGCTTGAAGTCAGGAGTTTGAGACAAGCCTGGGCAACATAGTGAGATTCTGTCTCTAAAAAATTTTTTTAAATTAGCCAAATGTGGTGGGGGACGCCTGTAGTCCCAGCTACTTGGGGGTGCTGAGGTGGAAGGATCACTGGAGCCCAGGAGTTCGAGGCTGCAGTGAGCTATGATTATACCACTGAACTGTAGCCTGGGCAACAGAGAGGGATCCTGTCTCAAAAAAAAAAAAAAAAAAAAAAGAAAGGAAAGGAAAGGAAAGGAAAGGAAAGGAAAGGAAAGGAAAGGAAAGGAAAGGAAAGGAAAGGAAAGGAAAGGAAAGGGAAAAAACATTTAATTTTGACTCACTATAATTTTTTTTAATCCAATTGATGGACCCCAGTGGTTCTGAGGGTCTGATCTTAGAAGCAAGTGTTAGCGAATTCCCTGGTGGAAGCACAAAGACTGTTGTCACTTGACAACAGATTTGCTAGGATCCTGCAAATCTGAGCACATGCTACAAGAAATTTCTGCAACACCAGCCACTTTCTAGAGGCTCATCAAACAGATGCTTTTAAATATGGGAGTATTTGGACTAATTGCACATGGGACCCTGGGAGGAAGGTGAGGAGAGGCTGTCCTGGATTTGCTGGAAGGAGCCAGTGTGTAAGTCTCTTGATGTCTAGGGGTGGGAGGTACTTCAGGGGAGGGGTGAGCCAGGACCTAACATGGGCAGTCCTGGCCTCATGGAGAACTTAAGAAGACTTTCATGACTTGGGGACATTTGTGAAAAATAATGACTTTATTGCAAAGTCCTTCACTTCTTTCCCCTGGAAGCTTTGGGGCAGGACTGCCTCTAATATTTGCAGGGCCTGGAGGACCATTCCAACAGAACACTGGTTTTAGTTTGAATCCATGAGATTGGATTTGAGTATCCTGGCTTACAACAACTGGGACCCGGGTCCAGTTGGGCCAACTCTTATCACAGTGCTGGAGAAAAATGTACAATTCTTATCCACCCACAAAGTGAAGTCTCGCAATATTTAGGATATTTTGTCCAAGTTCACAAGGATAATTTTAGGACAAAGGCCCAATGCCAAATAGTTAACTTCTCTATTTCTTTCCCTGTGTTACTCTAGCATAACTGGAGTATAGCCTCCATCTGTGGTCCATCCCCTTCTCTTGCCACCCGGATCCATCCTGTGCCTCGTGGGGGCCTCAAGTTCATGGATGTGGACTCCTGGGCCCACATGTCCAAGCTCCCTCTGTAGCCTCTGGACCCAAATAACAGACTTTGGCTACCTCTCGGGCACTGAGATGTGCACACCTGCGGCATGGTCCACCCATGGGAGGACGGGCAGATAAGAGAACTATTCGGGCCCTGGAAGTTGGCTCTGGGCCAGAGGATTCCAACACCCTGGGTGCCTGGAGTGTGGTTTAGGAAGAAGACAGTGGCTGCCAGGGGGGGTCTAGAGGGAGGGTGCTTAAAGCACACGGTGAGGGCAGGGGCCCCAGTGCTGGGTCTGAGGACTTTGTGGAGAAACCAGTGTCTCAGGCCAGGGTGGCAGCATGGCCTGGGGCTGCGTGAGACAGTGACAGGCCTCAGAGGCCAAACTCCTGGCCCAGTTGGCCTGTTAAAGCAGCAGGAAATGCTGGAGCCAGAGGCAGCTGCATAGGAATCAGCCACAGGCTCAGAGTGAGATCCCTCCCCAGGCCTTTGGTTTTTTTTTTTTTTTTCCAAAAATTTTATTGGGGGAAAACTACAAAACATTTACAGTCACAATTTGTAGTGAGCTGATTTCCCAAAATATATTACAACTCAAGTTGACTTATCTTGTTACATTCAAAAACCTACTCTGTCAAAGTAGTCCATAGAGTACATACATAGTGCTCCAACTGTATCTACGTACAACCAACACTCCATTTTAAGTGTACAGTTAAATGATTTTCAGTGAATTTACCAAGGTGTACAGTTAATCGCATGAATTAGTTTTTGAGGAATTCCTTTCCCCTATTGAGACCCCTAATTCCACCCCCCAACTACTTTTCAAGCATATCTCACCCCTCCACAGTGACCCCCCCACGTCGCTCAGCCTTGGGTCTACCCCCACCCCCGAATTCCCCAGTGTTCACAAGAGAGGTTTTATTAATTACATCAATCAGTACTTTCTTGAAAGCTGCTAATGCATCCGTAGGCTCTTGGTGGAATTACTCCTTGGCTCTTGGCTTGTACCTGTCAGAGGCCCCTTGGATGGGAGGCACATCTGGGTCAT
>CAUYRT010071492.1:0-11773 GCA_963574885.1 Lepilemur ruficaudatus
CAGAATAATTTTAATATTTTTCCAGTAATCATTGTGTTTGTTTTAGGTTTTGTTTAGACACCTAGTATTAAAATAAAGGTAAAAGAAGACAGAATAATGGCTGGCAAACATATAAAAAGTGTTCAACATCTCTAATCATCAAGGAATTGCAAATCAAAACCACAATGAGATAACACAATGAGATTTAACTCCAGTGAGAATGGGTTTTATCAAAAAGTTCCAAAGCAACAAATGCTGGCATGGATGCAGAGAGAACTGTCTTACACTGGTGGTGGGACTGCAAATTAGTCCAACCTCTGTTGAAAGTAACTTGGAGATATCTCAAAGAACTAAAAATAGGAATACCATTTCATCAAGCAATCTCACTACTAGGCATCTACCCAAAGGAAAAAAAGACATTTTACAATAAGGACATCTACACTCAAATGTTTATGGCAGCACAATTCACAATTGCAAAGATGTGGAAACAACCCAAGTGCCCATCAATGCATGAGCGGATTAATAAAATGTGGGATCTGTATACCAGGGAATACTACTCAGCCGTAAAAAACAATGGTGAACTAGCATCTCTTATATTATCCTGGATGGAGCTAGAGCTCATTCTTCTAAGTAAGGTTATCACAAGAATAGAAAAAAAAGCAACACATGTACTTGCCATCAAATTGTTACTAAGTGATCAACACTTAGGTGCTCACATGGAAGTAATACTCATTGGGTGCTGGGCAGTTGGGAGAGGTATTGAGGGGATGGGTAAACTCGGAACTAATGGGTGCAGAGCACACTATATGGGGGATGAGCATGCTTGTAGCTCTGTCTTGAGCAATGCAAAGGCAATATATGTAACCAAAATGTTTGTACCCCCATAATATTCTCTAATTTTAAAAAAAGAAAATAAATAAATAAATTGAAAAAATAAAAATAAAATAAAGGTAAAGTAAGCTGCTTTCTATGCTCAGTTTCCTAATGCGTTTTTGTGATTTTGGAAATTTTTTTAAAAAACATAACTGGATATTGATATTTTTAATTAAACTTTGTATTTTTAGATAACTTTAGATTCACATGGGGCTGTATGAAATAATACAGAGAAATTCCATGTCTCTTTACCCAGTTTCCCTCAATGGTAACCTCTTGCAAATTACAGTACATTATCACAATCAGGATACCAATATTGATAGTCAGGATACAGAATATCCCTATGGCCATAAAGATGCCTTATATTGCCTTTTAAAGCCATACCCTGCTCCCTCCACAATGCTTGGCAACTGCTAATCTGTTCTCCATATCTATAATTTTGTCATTTAAGAATATTACATAAATGGAATCATATAGTATTTAACCTTTTGGGATAGACTTGTTTCAATTAGAATAATTCTATGGAGATTTATCCAGGTTACTACATGTATTAATTCTCCATTTATTTTTTATTATGGAGTAGATTCCATGATATTGTTGTACAACAGTTGTATAACCATTCATACTTGAGGATATTTGGTATGTTTCCAGTTTTTTGCTATTATGAATAAAGCTACTATTAATATAAAGAATTTGGACACATTATTTTTAGTGTGTTTTGTGTGAATGTAAGTCTTCATTTCTTTGCTATGACTGCCTAGGAGTTCAATTACTTCTTTGTATGATGCATGAATAATGCAATTGCTGCTTTTTATGGTACATTGTATGATTAGATTTGTTGTTGTTGTTGCTTTTAAGAAACCACCAAACTGTTTTCCAGAGAAATTGTGCCATTTTATGTCCCCACCAGTAATGTGTGAGTGATATAATTTTTCCACATCATTACCGGCATTAGGTGTTGTCACTAAGGTTTTTTTTTTTTTTTCATTTTAGTCATTCTGATAGATATGTAATGATGCCTAATTATGGTTTTAATTTGTACAATACATTCCTAAGGCCAATAATGTCGAACATGTTTTCATGTGTTTATTTGCTGTCTATATATAGAATTTGGTGAAATGTCTCTTTATGTCTTTTGTTTACTTACGCATTAGATTATCTATTTATTTGGTTTTACTGTTGAGTTTTGAGAGTTTTTATATATTTTAAATACTAGTCCTTTGTCAGATATGTGGTTTGCAAATATTTTCTTCTTCTCTAGTGTGTCTTTT
Organism: Lepilemur ruficaudatus; assembly: GCA_963574885.1. NCBI lineage: Eukaryota > Metazoa > Chordata > Mammalia > Primates > Lepilemuridae > Lepilemur > Lepilemur ruficaudatus. The sequence goes on from CAUYRT010071492.1 coordinate 2,124, forward strand.
CATCCTTTTAATAGAATCTTTCATAGAACAAAGTTATTGCTTTTAAAAATGTTGATGAAGTCCAATTTACATATTCGTTTCTTTTGATAGACTATGCTTGTTTTGTCATTTAAGTAATTTTTACCACTCTAGATCCTGAAGATTTTCTGCTATGATTTTTCTAAAGTTTTATGGTTTTACATTTTATATTTAAGTCTGTGATTCATTATAAGACATGAGACTTAGCTCTAGGGTTTTGTTCATTTGTTTTGCCAATGGATGTTTAGTTTTTCCCACACCACTGGTTAGAAGGGCTATTTTTCTCGTTTGAATTGCTTTTGCACTTTTATCAAAATTTAGTCAGTCCTACTTGTGTGGGTTTATTTCTGTGTTCTCTGTTCTAGTCCACTGATCTACATGTCTGTATCTCTTTCTGTGCCACATAGTCTTGATCACTGAGGCTATACAATGACTCTTGAAATCAGGTAAACTGATTCCTCCCATTTTATTTTTCTTTTTCAAAGTATTTTAGCTCTTTCAGTTCCTTTCCATTCTCAAAAAATTTCTAAATAATTGTGTCTATGTCTACAAAAAAAAAGCTTCTGCAATTTTGGTAGGAATTTTGTTAAGTCTTCACATCAATTTGGAAAAAATCAATATCTTTAGTAAAAGGCGAAAGATTTATATAATCTGAAGAGAAACCAGAGTATAAAAAAATCAATATCTCTATAATGTTGAGTCTTCTGATTTATAAAAGTCGTATGTATTTGGGTATCATGTGATTTTTTTTATTAGTGTTGTGTTTTTAACATATAAGTCCTGTATATGTTTTGTTCAATTTACACCAAGTATTTCATTTTTTGAGGAATTGTAAAATGGTTTTTTGTTAAAGTGGTTATAATTTGAATGTCTTATGATTTACTAAGCTGAGCTTTCTTTCGTTGGAGCTTTTTTTTTTTTTTTGGCTTTTCTTTTCTTTACTTTTCTTCTCTCTTTTCTTTTCTTTTCCTTTTCATTCTGTACCCATTGGTGTTTTCAGGTGGCCAGTTTCTTCAGTTTCAAGTCTGGAATATATGAGGCAAAAAGAAAAACTGGGGAACAGGCCACTGAGTGGCTCCCCAAGCCCTGATGTCCATAGCCAGTGTGCCTCTTCTCTTCATTTTTCAGAGTCTTCTTCCCTCCCAGAGGTGTCCATCAGTTGGGGGTGATGACTCAATAGGACTCTGGGACTCTCACAATTGCCCTTATCATAAAAGCTCTTTTTATTTCTGGAAAGAAATAATCTGTATTTAAACTCATTCTATCTGATAAAACCTCTGAAAGACAGCTACTCCAGAGATCATGATCTTAGGATCAAAGCCATTCTTCATGGGTAAGATAAGGGGCAAAAAAAAAAAAAAAAAATTGGAGCAAAAGACATCAGGAGCTGGAGAGGGAAGAATACCTTGTCCTCTTCCTCCTCCTCCCTCCTCATCCCCAAACAGTAATTAAGTTCTGCACAGACAAGGAACTTGAGACATTCAGTACCAGTGCCTGTGGCCTTGTCCTCTTGCTTCTTACCTATTTGGCAGAAGAGAGCTAGGGAATTAGGTTTCTAATGAATCTCTATTCTCTCAGCCTGAGAAGAAAGAATTAAAGGTCCCTACCGTTGAAGAGACAGACAATCTCTGTAGATAAGCCTTTGGGGAATAGCAATGCTTTGGCTGCTGCTTCAGCATACTCTTGCCCACGCTGCAGGCCTCCCCTGCAGAAGACAACTATTATTTATTGTCAAAGACATCTCTATCTGCCTGTCCTTGATCTGAGAAGTAATCTTTTGGAATGACATCTTCTACTAGTGGCCCTCTGCACATGCATATATCCAGGTGGGGTCCTGTGATTCCACACGACACACTCTAGGTTGTATCCCCTCATTGAATCTAATATTCACGGCAAGGCCTACTGCAGTAGAGGCCAGGGCCACGAGCATTGTGCCAGGCATGTCAATCTCTAGAGGATCTGCCTGTGGACCCTCCAGAATGTGTGTGATTGGCCACCTTGGCACCAGCCTTCTCAGAGCAGTGATATTGGGCATCTCCTGGGGCAGCAGGGGGATGCTGGCTGGCATCAACTACCCCACTAGGATCTGTTTGTATGTCTAGGGGAAAGATTTGAATTGCTATGTGACTCAGATATCATCTCAGAGGCCCTATCCTGCACAGACCTAAGAAAACTACACTCACTCTCAATATTGTAGTGTGGGGGAAAAAATCCAAGCTCTGCCTCATAATTCTTGTGAATTCCTAGGGCTTATGTTCTTGTGGCAACCTTGTCTTTAGTTTTTATTTATATAGTAGGAACAGGTGTTCTTCTTTACCCTGAATTATTCCACAAGCTCAATTCAGCCAGTTTTCCAAACCTCTTACAAGCCAACAAGCATATAGACTCAACAAGCATATAAACATTCAGTGAATGTTTAGGTTCAAAGCAAGGGTTACATCAGAACTCATACAACTTCCTTTCTCTTTTCCTGGCAGAATTCTTTCAGTCTTCCTCCTTCAAAGTTCTATTTTCTGCCCCAACTCTTGAAGGATTGGCCTCAGTTCAATATCAGTTCCTCTGTGTGTCCTCTGCTGTCTCCCTCAATAAGCACCTTTTCAATGCTACTTCTAATGTAGCATTCATTAAAATGCAGTGCAATTACCTTTTTATTTTATGTATTCCCCCAAGATTATAAATTCTCTGTGGGTAGAAACTACCTGTCTTTTTCAACAGTGTAGACTCTGTGACCATCATATTGTGCAGCACCTGTTACATACTCAAATATATGTTGAATTAATTATTGATTAATATATTAATACATACATTAGATTTGTTTCAATGCTGATTCAGCCATGATTTAACTTTTGGTCCAGAAACACTGTCCAGAACGCTGCTCTTCAAGGTACTTCTGCCCTATACACACATGCACATGGGCACACACACACACACACACACACACACAAAATTGAGATGATTTATTTAAGTACTCTTCTGAGAAAGATCTTATAAATAGATTATTTGAGGCTTTGTCTTATTTATTGCCTTGAAAAAATTTGGGTCAATGATTAATATCTTGGAGATGTATGCTAGCTCAGGGTTATAGAAAAATAACTTCACTATAATACCAATTGTATATTTCAGATTTTGGGGTAAACCATATAAGAAGTATTCAATTATCTTATGATATCTTAAAGTCATCTAGTGAAAATTCAACAGTAACTTTCTGATATTTATTCTCAGTTATATATTTTGTTGGCCTTAAATTACCCCAATTTTATATGTGTAAATAAAATATTTTAAAATAATTTAATGCATATGTTTGTTCTGGAAAGGAATTAAAATAGTTACTTTGGGGGAAATTATCCAGAACACCTTTACATTGTTTGAATTAATCACAACTTTTATTTTTGATTATTATTGGAAATATATCTTGCCAAATTCTTTATGATTTGCTCATTGGGAATAAAAACATTTCCATATGGATAAATATAAACAGCAGAAATGATTTAGTTTTAGTTTAGTTTCATGGTTAATTTGAAGCAATACTAAATAAAATTCACAACATAATATGCCTTGAGTTTGAATTGTGCTTTCTTTTTCCAAAAGCACTAATCATACGTGCTACCTATGTTGATGCATATAGAACTCCTAGAGAACTCCTTTGACTAGCATATTGTCTTCACCTTACAAATGAGGTTAAGTGGCTGGCCAGTCCTAGCATAGATATTTAGTGATAGATTTGAGGCTTAATAGAGGCTGTCAGTGATTTCTTTTTGTAACATTCTGCTGGAGAGGGAGAGAGGGGAAGACACATCCTAATTAGGGGGAAAAACAGTCTCAAATTAAACATTAGTACTTTGAGATGAATTTGAAGGTAGTAGATGCCTCCAAGAACGTGGCCCCAGTATGCTTTTCTGTGCAAACAATATAGCAGGCAGCTGCTAAGGTTTCTGCCTGATAAAGCTTTGTGTACATTTGGTCTCTTGCTTGGGAAGATAAATGAGCTCACTTCAGGGTTGGGTCTATAGGCAGATGATTGAAATTCAGGGAGGTGTTTATATGCATTCAAGAGAGTTTTTCTGACAGTGCATTTCTGCATGGGTGGTCTCAAAGGGAGTGGATGAATGGAAATAGAAAGATTGTTTATGGGGAGGAAATGAAAAGGATTAGTTTCTATGGAGGCCAGGCAGGTGACCTAGATTCCCCACAATGGAATGTGTATTCTGATAGACACTTTTTTCAAAAGAGTGAAAAAAAACCTTGGATAGAGAGCCTGGCTTTAGTTTCCAGCCAATTCTCATCCAGGCTCTTTAAAGGGGTTTTCTGATCCCAAGAGAAGCTTTTATTTGATACACGTTTCATGTGCTGGGTTTATCTGGCTCTCAGACAATCACACAGAGTGGTTCTCGCCTAGATTACTCAGCTTGCCCCTGGCCTCAGCAGGCTCTGCTTTGGGCTTTTGAGTTTAAATAAACAAACATGAAATCTGAAAGACTCACTTGTGATCCTTGGGTCACAAGAGCCCTGTTCAGAGTAACTATTCTTATTTCCCTATGAAATTGAAAAACAACCCTATGCATCTTCAAAAAATAGCAAGTAATTCCACAAGATTTCTTTTGTGAGAAGAAGATCAATGAATGTACAAAGAGCAGTGGAATAGAAAATAGAAAAATTGTGTGGTTGACTGTATACGGAATGGATTTAGAATGGCTAGCAGTTGCTGAAACCATACTAGCTAGAATACTCTGCAATTCATACTTAACATAACTTCAGTCTTTTGGAGCACAATCATAAGGAACGGATTTCCTTGAAGGTAGACTCTATACCCTACAAATTTTGGAATCTTAACATCCCACTGTATATGTATATATGTGTTTCCCACCCTGATTATACAAACTCCTTGAGAGCAAAGACAATGATTGTGTGTGCCTCTGTGTGTGTGTGTGCGTGTATGTCTTCATAGCTCTAGCAGCTAGCAAAAAACCAATTTGTGAGAGGCACTCAGCACTACGCATTGAAAAAGTACCTCCTGTGGTTGATCATTACTACTTTCTAAATCAAAGGTTTTTTGAAAATAATTCGTTTGTTTATTTGTGGCTCAAAATCAACAGTATGAATAATTACTGACTTGTGCCAAAATCCAATGATAATCTAAAAGCTTTTCACAGTGGTTCAGTTTGCTCCTTGCATGTAATATAAATGAAGCATAAAACAAAATATAGGTTGCAGCCAGGCTCCAGGAATTTGTGAGTTCCAGGATGTAGAATAGGATTGGCGTGCATAAGAACATAAATTAGTGTAATGAAAGAAGACACTCAGAGTTCTATCCAGAGCCTCAGTCCCAGACAACTACCTATTCATTGTCTTCATTTGAATGAAGGCATGGCAAAGTCAACATTGCATGGCAATGTCAACATGGCAAAGTCAACATTTCCAAAATCTTACTGTGGTCATCCTTCTGTCTTCCCTCTCTCAGGAAATTTCGTAACCATCAGCCCAACCGCAAAAATGACAGAAATCTGAGAGCTTCTCTTTTACCTTTCTCCTTTCTTGTTTCCACGTATAATTAATCATTATATGGTATAGTTTCTACCTTCTAAACCTCTTGCAAATCTGCCAGCTTTCCTCCAACCCTAGCACAATTATCTTAGTAAAGACACCACTATATTTCACCTGGATTAATAAATATCTATTTAATCTTCTTTTCTTGCCTCTAGGCTTCCCCCTTACAATTCACTCACTACATTTCAGCCGGAGTGAGCATTCCAACATGTACATTTGATGATGGCATTATTACAGAGTCCAAATGTCTTAATAACAATGGACATATTTACCCTTTTTAAAATATTTATTACATATAAGGTAAGTCTTTGGGTCACTTCTTCATGCTACCTCATTGTATTCTCTGCACAACTCCATAAGTTAAATACACATATTTTTGTTCCTTTTTAAAATGAGAAATCTACATCATAGAGAGATCAAATGATTTTCCTAAAATCAGACAGCCAGTAGTGATGGAACCAGGGTTAAAACCCAAGCGGTCTGACTTCAGATGCCTCACTCCAAAACATGATTCTTTTGAATGCGTTCATAAGTTAGTTTGATTTATCTCTTAAATTTAATCAGCATCTCTTCTCTAAACTCTAGGATTTAACCACACTGAAATTGTCTAAATTTGTTGTTGACAAATGGAATTTATTGTTAACATCTGCAATTATGGCTTTACTTTTTTCTTTCATCTCTTGCTTCCCTTCCTCCTAACTCCTACTCAAATTTGGTAGGAATTCTTCCAGAAAGCATTTCTTCACCTTCCAGGTTAAGTAAGAAGTAATACTGAAATCATACAAATTTTCTTTTCTTATCACAATGGAATGAAACTAGAAATCAACAGGAAAAGGAAAGCTGAATGAGTTACAAATATGTAGAAATTAAAACAACACGTTCTCAAGTACTGAATGGGTTAGATAAGAAATCACAAGGGAAATTAGAAAATACTTACAGATGAAGGAAAATGAAAACACATCATTTCAAAACTTATAGGGTGCAGCAGTAGGAATGCTAAAAGGGAAATAAGTAGCTGTAGATGCTTATATTAAAAAAGAAGGAAGATCTTGAACTGGGGAAGGTGATGTCAGCAAGATGACAGAATAGGAGATCTCCCACTCATACCCCCCACAGCAACAAAAATTTGGCAGCCATCCACATCTGGCTTTGTGGAAGTTCGGTGGGAGTTTTGGGGTCTTGTTTGAAAGTTTTGAAACCTCAGTGCAGATCAAGACTGAGGATGGCAGTTTTAAGAAGGCAGTCCAAGACAAGGTGACAACATCACTGACTGTGTTTTAACCCACAGACCCAGAAACAGCCCTCTTCCCCCATGGACTCAGCTATAGTCCTGTTTGGCCTTCATCCTGCTATCAATATCATCTGCCAAGGTACCTGGGAAGAATCATGCCCAATTGTGTCTCAGGCGATAGACCCACTGACCTTGGCCCTGGCTCTGGACCATAAAGCAACCCATGACCTGGTTCTTGCTACTCTCAGCCATGGCCATGAGAAGCTTTGCCTGCCCAGGGACCTTCTAGGAGACACACCTGTTCATGCCCCCAGAGGCAGGTCTACTGACCCATGTCCCACAGCAGACCCTGAAATGACCCTATAACTTGGCACCAGTCCCTCTCCACCATAGGTTAGGAGTGGCTCTTTCTGCCCCAGAATCTAGTGGGATGCACCCAGTCCATGTTCCCAGATGCAGGCCTGCCAACCTCAATACAATTGCGAATCATGATGCAGCCTTGTAATTCAGCTGGAGCCTCTCTCTGCTGTGGTCAGGGAGCAGTTCTGCCTGCCCAGGGACCTGGCAGGAGACACGTTTTTCTGTGCATCTGGAAAGCAGACAATGGGGACAGAATAGTTTCTTCAGTAAGTGGTGTTGGGAAAACTGGAGATCTATATGCAAAAGAATGAAATTGGACTTATCTTACACCATACGCAAAAATTAACTTGAAATAGATTTAAGAAAAACACTGCTTTAGAACAATAAACTCAATGTTAAAATCATGTTAAAAAAATCTGTTTTCCTACAGTGTTAGATTTCATATGTCACCTTCAGTTATTTATGTTTTTCATCTCACCAAGAATGTGCTGCTCAGGAGGAGGGACTATAGCTACTTGGGGTGTCCCTCATTTTTTCTTCCATCTGGAAAAATCCCATTCACCCTATAAGCCACTCAAACACTAATCTCCCTTTAAAGTTTTGAACTGCATTCCCCACTAGATAGAATTCGTCATTTTCTCTTTCTGGTCTCTTAACAACTTGAACATATTTTATGTCCACATTATATTATATTCTTGATCTTTGCATGTATATTGCCTCTTACTGGAATATAGGCTCAATGTGACCTCTGAATCCCAGAGCCTCATCACCAAAACATCCAAAAGAAAAGAAACAGAAGTGGCTAATCAATTGTAGCACAGCAAGTGTGTTTATGACTTCTTAGTCTCCTCCTGAGAGAAGTAGCAACTGTAAATAAAACTATGTTTCTTTGTTAGAGTAGTTGAAGAAAACTGATGTCTCTGGGTAGAAATGTAAAGTATGCAAGTCATTCTATTGTCAAGGCAAACACCTACTTGGGTAAGCATCACATAACAAAATATACAAAGTCAAATGAAAGCTAAAGAGATATTCAAATTTAGTAGACTCCATGATTTTGGGGCCAGAAAATCCTATTTTATTGGCTACAGCTTTCCTATGAGAATACACCAGATCCAACATTTCTACGGGATCATGTAGCTTCCCAAAGTCTCACTAGTTAAAAACACAAACTCCTAGATCCTGCTCATCCCAAAACATAAGATTCTTCTCACTCAGCTTTATCCCTTCCTGATTCTCACTTTCCTTAATCCTCCCTGATCCTAAGCTTGGGGAAGACATATTTCTCAAATTAAATACTTTGAAATATTGTACTGCTAATTAGGGATTATATTAATATCTCGATTTTTACTCATCCTCAGTGCCTATCATTACAACCTACCTGTCAGCGTTCTTTGTCTCTTTTACATTTCCTTCTTTCTTTCCTCCCTTCTTTATTGTCTGCTCTGTGCCATGTCTTATCAGTCTCATTAGATGATCTCTCTGTTGTTGCTTCTTAGCCTTTTAACTGTCTTAGTCCATTTTCTGTTGCTTAGAACAGAACACTTGAAACTGGGTAATTTATAAAGAAAAGGAATTTATTTCTTGTGGTTAAGAAGGCTGACAAATCCAAGGTCAAGGGGCCACATCTGGTCAGAACCTTCTTGCCACTGGGAACTTTCTACAGAGTACGCTGGTAGCACAGGCATCACATGGTGAGGGGGATGAGCAACCTAGCTCAGATCTCTCTTTCTCTTCTTATGCAGCTGCCAGTCCCACTTCTCTAATAATCCATTAATTCCTTAACCCATTAATGCATTCATGAGGGCAAAGCCCTTGTGATGCAATCACCTCTTAAAGACCCCACTCTCAATACTGCCACATTGGGAGTTAAGTTTCAACATGAGTTTTGGAGGGAACAAACATTCAAACCATAACAAGGACAACTGTTATGTATGAAGGTTCAATATATTAAATATTTCCCTGGTGGAGAATGCTTCAAATTTGGACTAGCACAGTCCTTCAGGATTATTCTTTATTAAACATCTGCACTAGAATGTTTATAGCAGCACAATTCACAACTGCAAAGATGTAGAAACAACCCAAGTGTCCATCAATACATGGGTGGATTAATAAAATGTGATATATGTATACCACGGAGTTCTACTCAGCCACAAAAAATAATGGTGATATAGCACCTCTTGTATTATCCTGGATAGAGCTGGAACCCATTCTACTAAGTGAAGTATCACAAGAATGGAAAAACAAGCACCACATGTACTCTCCATCAAACTGGTGTTAATAACTGATCAACACTTAAGTACACATATAGTAATAACATTCATTGGGTGTCAGGTAGCTGGGAGGGGGGATGGGTATATACACACCTAATGGGTGCGGTGCACACCGCCTGGGGGATGGACACGCTTGAAGCTCTGACTTGGGTGGGGCAAGGGCAATATACATAACCTAAACATTTGTACCCCCGTAATATGCTGGAATAAAAAAAAATTTTTTAAAA
>CAUYRT010071493.1:0-40335 GCA_963574885.1 Lepilemur ruficaudatus
CTGAGCAACAGCGAGACACCATCTCTACTAAAAATAGAAAGCAATTAATTGGCCAACTAAAAATATATAGAAAAAATTAGCTGGGCATGGTGGCACATGTCTGTAGTCCCAGCTACTTGGGAGGCTGAGGCAGAAGGATTGCTTGAGCCCAGGAGTTTGAGGTTGCTGTGAGCTAGGCTAATGCCACGGCACTCTAGCCGGGCAACGGAGTGAGACTCTGTCTCACAAAAAAAAAAAAAAAAAAAAAAATTAGCTTACATGACTTTTTTACTTTATAAACGTTTAATTTGTTTTAACTTTTGACTCATTTGTAATAACACTTAGGTTGAAACACATTAGTTTTTGTACATGTTGCATAGCTATACAAAAATATTCTTTCTTTATATCCTTATTCTATAAGATATTTTCTATTTTAAATTTTTTCATTTTTTAAAATTTTTACTTTTTAAACTTTTTTTTATTAAAAAGTAAGACACACAGGGTCAGGATCATCAATATCACTGTCTTCCACCTCCACATCTGGTCCCACTGGAAAGTCTTCAAGGGCAGTAACACCCATGGAGCTGTCATCTCCTATGATGACTATGCCTTCTTCTGGAAAACCCCCTGAGGGACCTGCCTGAGGCTGTTTTACAGTTAACTTCCTTTTATAAGCAGAAGGAATACACTATAAAATATGATAAAACATATAGTATAGTAAATACATACACCAGTAATATAGTTTTTTATTATTATCAAGTATTTGTTCTGTACATAATTGTATGTGCTGTACCTTTATGCAACTGGTAGCACAGTAAGTTTGTTTACACCACATCACCACAAACGTGATTAATGTTTTGCACTACAACATTATGACAGCTATGACATCACCAGGTGATAGGAATTTTTCAGCTCCCTGGGATCAGGGTCACATATGCGGTCCATCATTGATGAAAATGTCACTATGTGGCACATGACTGTATGGTCTTTTTAAAATTCAACTGATCCAGGAACACAATTCATATTAAAACTTATCTGTGGTAAGATTTGCATGAGAACTTAGAGAGACAGAGCAGGCCTTTGGGCCATAGCTAGCCCAAGAGTGCAGCCAGGTTACAGAACACAGTGGTTTCAGACACAAGTCCAGCTATCCATAAAATGGGATATTCCTGACCTTTGCCTTTGTTTCTGAGACATGGCTCCTCTGTGGACTTCACTGGAATGGACATTTGGGTTGATAGACGATTCTAGAATTCTTGGGTCCCTTGGCTTAATACCATGATCTAACATCTCTGGCACACATATAACCTCATGTACAACCTGTGGCACAGTCTCAGCCCGCCAAGTACCAGGATAGGCAGTGTCTCGTGTTTGAGAGCAGTACTGTATAAATTAAGAAAGCCACCTCCTCAAATTAAGAGAGGTTTCTATTGTTTTAAAATCAAAGGGCAAACAATGCAACTAGCGTCCGTGAGAGGAAGAATTCATTTGGGGAGGGGGCAGAAAAGCCCATCTGTCTCCTCAACTCCAATTTCATTTCCATGCCACTGCTAAAAAGTGGGGGTAAGGAATGGGGGTACGGGTAGGAGAAATTCCGTCAGGAACCTCAGACTTCAGAGCAGCCATACTTCTCAAGGGTAGAATCAAAGCAAAGGTCAAAGAAGGCACAACTCCAGGCTGCAGGATAGTATGTGACTGTAAAAGCTTGTACCTGTGAAGTAGAATATGACTTTTTGAACATAAAACTGAATTATTGTTTTTCTTTAGGGAGGAAAAAAAAAGCACAGAAAGATATCACAGCAAGGCTGTATGCACTGTCTACCCACAACAGCAAGACAAAACTATCAAGATTCTTACTGCATGTAACAAGGTTGCTAGGAGAAAACTGGGAGATTATTGTAACATCTACTATCCTTAATTTGTTGTAAAACTCTCTCCCTCTCTCTGATGTGGGTTAGAACCTGGATATATGACTGTCATGGTATGGTGGATACCAGGAAGCAAAAAACAATCTCAGATGCTTCTAGCCTAAAGCATTTTGTATTCCTTTAAGTCATCGAAGTCCTCAAAGGATTACAACCACAAAAAATTTGGAGAATGGATTCTGATAGACATAAGACCCAAAGCAAAAATATTTCGCCAATTAACCAAAAAATCCAATAGGAAATTGTGTTTTGTTTTTCCTCGTGGTAGTAATAGAAATAGTTTTATATCAAAATAACCGGAGATTTGTGCCAAGTATAATAAGGAGAGAAAGAATTTTTAAAAACAAGAAAAAAAGAACCAGAGAAATTAAGAAATGCAATATTCACTTGAGTTGTTAAGTTAAACCCAAGACTTAAAAACAGATTTAAAATTTGTGTTATGTCAGAGACTCTCTGGGGATTCAAGTTCAATGACCTCTAACCTGAGGTTACTTCCTTGGAAACAGTAGAGAAAGGACATATCCAAACACTAGAAGAATTATTATCATTGACAAAACTTCTCACAATAAAAACATGTGAACAAAATAACAATGTTTCCTCCCAAGGACAACTCTTTAACATTAGAGAATCTTGTTTCTTGATTCAACTTCTCAATTTAGGATTCAGAACTTACCAACACACTGCGTCCTCCCGTTGCCCACAAATCCATAGTTGCAAATACAGATCTTCTTCCCTTCTCTTTGCTGGCATGTAGCATGTTCATGGCAAGTGGCACAGACATCAAAACCTGAATCATAAGGCGTATATTTCAGAAAAAGAAAAAAAAACACAAGATGAGATACATTTAGTTAGTGGAAATTTACGAAGGAGAATCAAAACTCCAATACCAAAATAAAACAGGACAGATCCAATCTCATCCTTAAAAACCTTCAATGGCTATTTTTTACCCACAGAATAAAGTGCCAATTCCTCTGTGTGACAATCAATGCTCTTCACAGTGTACCCCAGCCACACACAGTACCCTCCAGGCAGAAGAGGCCAACTCCTCTTTCCTTTCCCTAACAGACTATCTGTTGTCACACTTGCACGCCACAGTCTTGATGCCCCTTTACCTAAAATGCCCCCGCCTCCTTCTCTACCCAGACAGCTCCTGTTCATATTTCGAGACCCAGCTTAAATGTCACATTCTTCCAGGGTTCTTCCCCACTCCTCCATTCTTAAGGAAAATTAAATGCATCTTTCTCCGTGCTCCCCTAACATTTGTCATTCCCATACAGATCATGACAACTTGATTCCAGCTCTGTCTTCCCAGCTTGGTATTATGAATGAACCACTCAAGAACAGGGATGATGTCATTTTCCCATAAGTTATTCTGACTCAGTACAAGACACTCAATATATTTTTATTGACTGCCTAGATAGAGAAATCTGAAATCCTACTTACTGCATCTCAAAAAGCAAATAGAGGGAAGAGGAGCGTATCTGCCTATTATTCTATCTATTTTTCTTTTAGGGAAAAAGTGAATGTGTTTAAGATAATAGTGAAATAATAGCCAAGTCCCAGCAGGATGACCACATCCAAATTATTTAGATAAACAGCAGAAGTGTTTGAGGCTAAAACTCCTAAAACATCCAAATGTGCCAGATGGTGGTATATGGCTCAAGATCAAACAAGAATTCCTACCCAAGGCTATGTGGTATATTGTGTTTCTCTCTCGGAGGCTTTGTAATTTCAGGAGTGGCCTAGCAAAGAGAACCTTCCCAGCATTGAATTTCAATTCAGTCTTGGCCCCATTATTACCTAGGTGATACAGCCGAGCCCTCAGGCGGCTGCAGGCATGAAACCAACTGAGACTGGGAGGTTTCTAAATACTGTTAACCACACTTGTTGTTGTTGTTTTAAATAAAAGATAACACAAAAATGAGACAAACCACTAATCATCACTGAGTAATACCAAATAAACCGTGGAATACTTACAAAATTTATTATATCTCTGCCCATAAAGAAAAGTGCAACAAATTTCAAAAAAGTAAAAATTTTATAGGACGCATTACCTGACCACCATGAAATGATAAGCTAAAACTACAAAACAAAACATAAGACTAGCATTCCCAAAAGAAACCTACATGCTCAGTGTGCAGCAAGATGGTTTTTTTTAAAAAAAAAAAGAAAAAAATCTACTTGCAAACCACAGAACACTCTTCAAAATAATTCTTGAGACAAACAGGATATCAAAATTGAAATGTTTAACACTAGGTATGAAAACTTACATACTCCAGGAAATTTGAGTTTTATGTGCTTTTATACTTTAAAAGAGAAAGAGAGAAAACAAAACAAAACAAAACAAATAAAAAACAGGCAGCCAGGAAAAATAACCTCGAACTTTAATGCTACAAGATTGAAAAGGAAAAAAGAAAATGGGGATTTAGGACATAGTAGAAATAAAAAAAAAAATTAAAGAATTAGAAAATGTAGTCAAATCCATTAAAAAAAAAAAAAGCTCTCTCCAAAGTCAGTGCATTATAAAGACCTAGCAAAGTAGCCAAACCTCAAGTTAAACCTGGTAAAGAAAAAAGTTAAAGCAGTTCCTAAATAATAAATAAGAAATTTTTTTCAAAGTAAAAGCATGCACAAACATACAATGTTAGGAAGAAGAAAAAACATACAGAAAATTGTTTTTAATTACAAATACTTCCAGTTAAATACTGCAGAGTTAATATCCACCCAAACCACAGCACACCTCCAAAATACATAAAGGACTAAGGTCGGGCGTGGTGGCTCACGCCTGTGATCCTAGCACTCTGGGAGGTCAAGGCGGGCCGATCGCTCAAGGTCAGGAGTTGGAAACAAGCCTGAGCAAGAGTGAGACCCCGTCTCTACTAAAAATAGAAAGAAATTAATTGGTAGTTGACCATATATATAGTTGACTATATATAACTACATATTTATAGTTATAAATATATAGAAAAAATTAGCCAGGCATAGTGGCGCATGCCTGTAGTCCCAGCTACTCGGAAGCTGAGGCAGAAGGATTGCTTGAGCCCAGGAGTTTGAGGTTGCTGTGAGCTAGGCTGATGCCACGGCACTCATTCTAGCCTGGGCAAGAGAGTAAGACTCTGTCTCAAAAAAAAAAAAAAATACATAAAGGACTAGACAAGGATAAAACCTGGGAGAGAATATGATAGCTGATGAAAGATGTTAACAATATTTCAGAAGATGGGAAAGAGATGGACGCATGGTAATTGTCTTAACCGAGAGGAAGAACTAAAAGCCAAGCCCAGAAAGGCCCAGAAATCAGAGTCACTGAGTACACTGGAAGACAGGCTTAAGAGATAGAAAAGAAAGTTCAACGAACAAGTTGAAAATATCTACAAGTAGTAGTTAAATGCCCAGGTTCCCTCACTGATGCTGGCACAAGATAGAGTTGTACAACCTGGGGAAAATGAACCAGAAAGGCTCCAGATTAGACGGACAGCAGGCCAAGCTGGAGTGAGAATGAGTCCCCACACCTAAATTTTCATCAATATGTGTCAAATATATTTAACCATTTTAACACACAACATTTTAAATAAGTACCATAAAGGTACGGTAAATTCATAATGATATGCAACCAAAATCTTGGAACTATTTCTCAAATAATAGATCCTAGGTCAAATCCAAAAGCCGAGTTGTGATCAACCATACAATGACAAACACTGTCCCCAATTTAATTTGGTGAATGAACACAACCCTATTAAAAGTCCCATATCTTGGGCACAGAGTTTCGGTTTAGGATGATGAAAAGTTCTGAAGACGGATGGTGGCAATGTTTGCACAACATTGTGAATGTACTTGATGCCTCTCAATTGTACACTTCAAAATAGCTAAAATGGTAAAATTTTATATTTTACCACAATAATAAAAAGGTAAACAAATTACGCTTTTGCTTTTAAAATCAACTTTATTGAGATATATTAATAATATGCAAACAATAAAATGCCCCCATGTTTAAGTATACAAATGCATACAGTCATGAAATAACTGCCTCACTCAAGATACAGAAAATGTGAATATACAATTTGTTTATTCATTCATTTGTTGATAAACATTTGGGTTGTTTTCATTGGTGGACTAATATAATTAAATCTGTGATTTAAAAAAGGGGGTAGGAGGGAAACCCAAATCTTTATAAGGAAATCATTTTGTTCTAGATCCCAAATTTTTTTTTTTTTTTTTGAGACAGAGTCTCACTCTGTTGCCCAGCTAGAGTGAGTGCTGTGGCGTCAGCCTAGCTCATAGCAACCTCAAATTCCTGGGCTCAAGCAATCCTTCTGCCTCAGCCTCCTGAGTAGCTGGGACTACAGGCATGCGCCACCATGCCTGGCTAATTTTTTCTATATATTTTTAGTCGTCCACCTAATTTCTTTCTATTTTTAGTAGAGACGGGGTCTCGCTCTTGCTCAGGCTGGTCTCGAACTCCTGATCTTGAGCGATCCTCCCACCTCGGCCTCCCAGAGTGCTAGGATTACAGGTGTGAGCCACTGCGCCCGGCCTCATTTTTTTTAACAATATAAAACCTAAGATATTTTTCTCAGAATTAATCTTTTCATTAGAGCTGTAGGTTTCCATGATAAAGCAGGGAAAGTGGAACATTGTTTTGGTTATGCAACATGCATTTCAGTTTTCAAATACAGATGTCTGCAAATTATGGCGAGGTCACATCCTGATAAAGCATCGTCAGTTGAAAATATCAAAAGTGGAAAGCATATTTAATATATCACAGCTTAGCCTGGCCTGGCTTAAGTGTGCTCAGAACACTTACATTAGCCTAAGTTGTGCGAGATAATCGCATGCACAGCCTGTTTTGTGGCAAAGTGTTGAATATCTCATAACGATTTACTGAGCGGGAAACAACGGTCACATGGGGACTGAATGCGCACTGATGCCCACCAAGTCGAAAATTGTTAAGAAAGTTGGGGGCCACCTGTATCATGTTAGATTCTGGAGCAAGGGAAGGAGAAAGAGCCCTCTAGCACTGAGTGGAAAACAGGCTGAAGGGGGCTGAGAGCAGGAAGCCTGGAGACCAGCCTGGAGGTGGTGGTATTGTCCAGTGATGGAGGGATGGGGAGGACAGTTCCCAAATGAATGAGGAGGTACGTGGCTTTTCAGGCTCAGAGTGGAACGAGGCAGGGTGGGGCAGATGATGCCACTGAAGGGGAAGGGACAGGGAGGAGAGGAGCGAGGAGGGAGAGGAGGTTCAGAGCTCGAGAGGCGGATTAGGAGGTCAGGCTCAGCCCACAGCCCAGGGAGTCCAGGCAGGTGGGAGGGAGGTACAGGAGCAGGAGCTAGGCAGTGAGGGGCTGAGGAGAGTAGCTGGGAGACCCCTGGGTAGGACAGTCACCTGAGAGTCCCCAGCATGCTGGTGGCCCCCGAGGCCGGCGGGGGAACGTGATCTCAGCCAGGGAGAGAATGCGGGCAAGAAGAGGGGAGCTCCCACTTCAGGCTGTGACAGAATGACCCAATGATCCTTCAGCAAATACTGCCCGGGGAGAGCCCGGGTGCTGTGAGGGGCTTGCACCCGCACCCTGGTACGTGTGTCCTTGCTCCCGCTGCAGGGACGCTTTCTGCTCTTTGAGGACCTTGGGGTGCTGGACAGCAAGACCGTGAGCCACAGGAGACAACTCCCTTTTGAACGAGTCCCTGAAGCATCTGGAGGCCATCCCTCTGCTGCCACCAAGTGGCCATGACGAGCCTGAGAAGTAGGGGCTCTGCGCTGAAAACAGTGGCTGAGCAGCTCTGGGGGACACAAAGGCCCCCACCTCCAGAGGCGACCTCTCCGACCTCTCCCTCAGGGGACACACTGTCCTTTTTCATCTGGGTGCTGGAGAAGTTGCCAACAGTCCCCACTCCGGCACAAACTCAGCCTGGGTTCCAGGCTTCCTGAGCCCCCTGTGGCCGTAGCCATCCTGCACCTCCAAGCACCGTGGCCAATGTACCCTCCTGCCAGCTGTCTGCACCTTCATGCCTCACACTCCCTCCGGGCCTGCTGCCCTCCACAATCGTACCCTCTTGAGGGTCTGCCATCTTTAAAAAGACCAAGAAAATGACCTCCCGATGTCAAGGCCATGACCGGCCTCACCCGTCCTTCTTGAACTGCTCTTGCGTCGGCCTCTGCTGCAGCTGCCCACCCTGGGGATCTCATCCATAGAAAGATGCTTCTGGAATCTCTCTCCAGTCAGAACCTTTGCTTTGAGCTCTCCACTCCTGTCTGCCCACTTTACACCTCCACAGGGAGGCCCTGAACCTCATGTGGCCCCAACCAAACCTTCAACTGGGAACTGCCCACCCTGTGCCCCTGACCTGTGCCCCTCAGTCTCCACCACCCCTCCAGCCCATCAGTCCTGCGGGAATCGCTCCCACTGCCACCCTCTCTTCCCTGGTAGAAGGCAGAGCCTAAGCCGGGCCCATAGGCCACACTGGAAGGGGCAGAACAGGACAGAGGCTCTGTATGGGTGCCAGGGTGAGAGCACCCAGGAAGAGGGCTCAAGTGCACTAGGAAGGTCTCATCTAGGGCAGGATGGCCATGCCCTCTGGAGGATCCCCGAGGCTCTGCAGCCAATGCCACACCCAGCCTTTCTATACTATGACTCTGGGGAGGCGAGGAGGGGTGCCCTCTCCCTGATTTCTGTGTCCAGACCCCCACTGTGGAAGCTGGATGTGAGGAAAGGCGCCTGCCAACCATCCGGACAATCTCCAGCAGAGCACACAGTGACCAGGGTTGCTCACGGACAAGGGGGTGTCTACCTCTGGCCGCACGGGGTCCTCGATGCCCACAACAGCTATGCAGGTGAGATCACCCACGACCTCGTTCTCGTCATCCCAGTCAGGCTCCTGGCCTGCAGAGAAGTCCCGGTAGGCGATGCAGATGGTGCGGAGGCCATCACAGGCCATCGGCTCGATGATCTTCTTCACCATGTCATCCCGGTCCCGAGGACGAAAGCCTCGGAGTTCACCATTGCTGTTTAAGATGTTGGTGCACCTAGGTGGGGGGCAAGGGGGAGGCAGCGAGAGAAAAAGAGGAAACAGCGCTGGTCACGCTGGATTAGGGGCGAGCTTAGCCAATGATGGTATCCTTGTAAAAAGAGGAGAGGACACAGAGAGATGCAGGGAGAGGGACATGTGGTGAAAGGCAGATTGGGGAGACTTAGCTGCAAGCCAAGGAATGCCAAGCGAGGCCATGGCAGCTCCCCGTGGCTCAGTGCGGCAAGGGTGTAGCACATCGGCAATCAGCTGTCATCATGGAGTGGAGACGTGACAAGGCAGCTCTGATAACCCCAGGAGCTTCTCAGATGGGGCAGGACTGGGTGGATTCAGATAAGGACAGGAGGGAACAAAGGAGCTGAGGGCCCCAGAGGCAGGTGGGAGAAATGAATGGGGCTCGCATGCCAGGCTGCTGAAGAAGGAGCAGGCGTGACTGGGCTGGGGCAGAAGGAAACGAGATGGAGTGGGGACAAGCCAGTTGCTGGGAGGTAACACTACTTGCTCCCCCTCACTTTGCTTTAACAGCTTTATTGAGGTAGAGTTCACACACCACGCAACTTGCCCATTTAAAGTGGACAATTCAATGGGTTTTCATATAGTCACAGAGTTGTGCAACCATCACTGCTATCAAATTCCAGAACATTTTCATCACCTCTAAAAGAAGACCCACATAAGCAACAGCAAAAAATAGATAAACTGGACTCCCTCACAATTTTAAAGCACGTGTGCATCCCAGGATGCTATCACGAGAATGGAAAGACAGCCCACAGAACGGAAGAAAGTGTTTACTAGTCACATGTCTGATAAGGACCTAGTGTCCAGGACATATAAAGACCTCTTACAACTCAACGATGAAAAGACAAATAACTCAAAAATGAGCAAAGGACTTGAATAGACAATTCTCCAGAGAAGACATACAAATGGTCACTAAGTACATGAAAAGATGCTCAATGTCATTAGTCACCAGGGAAATGCAACTCAAAAGCACCATGAGATGTCACCTCACAACTACTAGGATGACTGCCGGCACCACTGTCATAGTATCAGAAAATAAGAATTGATGAGGGTGAGAAACTGGAGCCTTTGTGTGTTGCTGGTGGCAATGGAGAATGGTGTCCCCTCTGTGGGAAACAGTTTGGTGGCGCCTCAAAAAGTTAAACATAGAGTTTCCATATGACCCAGCAATTCTACTCCTGGCTACATACCCGAGAGGACTGACATGGGTGTTCAGTCAGAAAGTCACACAAGCATGTTCACAGCAGCATTACTGACAATAGCCAATGTCTGGAAATAACTCAAGTGTCCATGGACGGATGATAGATAAACAAGAAGTGGCCTGTGTAGACAGTGGAGTAGTATGCAGCCTTAAAAAGCAATGAAATGCTGACACATGGGTGAACCCTGAAAACTTTACACTAAGACGAAGCCAGGCACAAAAGGCCACATAGTGTATGACTCCATTTCTATGAAATGTCTGGAACACGCCAATCCCTAGGGACAGACAGCAGATGAATGGGTGTCAGTGCTGGGGTGGGGGATGGGGAAGGACTGCTAATGGGGATGGAGTTGCTTTTGGGGTGATGACCATGTTTTGGAACTGGATGGTGGTGACAGCTATCCAACATCGTGAATGTACTTAATGCCACTGAACTGTCCACTTTAAAGTGGTGAAAATGGTCTGACCATTTATTCCACCAGGTTTATTCCACCAGCACAACAAACAAAGAAACTGCATACATACCCCTTGGCTACCCCCAGCCGTGGCCCTGGCCCCTCCCTGCCACCCACTCACTTTTTGAGCAGGATCTCTGAGGCCCCCTTGCTGAAGAGGCGGAAGCCACCGTCGGGCATGCGGATGGCCGTGCTCATGGACTTGCGGACCGAGTTGAAGGTGTACACTTTGCAGAGCTTGTCTTCTGGAATCTGCTCGCGCACGGGCTGGAAGTCTCGCTTCAGGTCCAAGACGAAGCCCAGCAGAGCACACTCCGTCTTATTGCCCACTTGGCGTGGGAGAGCGCCTTCCTTCTCCGGAGGCTGAGGGGCGAGGAGAGCCAGCATGGCCCTGGGCTCCCGAGACCACCCCCGGCTGCCCCCAGGGCCCACATGGCTCAGAGTGTGGGAGCAGGGAGCAGAGGAAGGCCTCCTGGGGGGAATGGACGGGCAGCCTTCCCATCATTCACCATGCTTGGAAGGGCCTTCCAGAATCTGCAGGCCAGGGATGGGGAGGAGGGTGCCCAGCACCCCAGAGACCATGTGGCACTGGTCAGAAGTTCTTAAGGGAGGCTAGTGAGCCCCTCGCCCACCCAGCCCTGCCCCTGCCAGGCTCACTAGTATTTTGGTGGTGTAGGCACTGTTGATGGAGATGGCGTGGACCAGGAGGTCAAGGATCTTGGGGGTCAGGGCGTTGGGGGCTGGAACCTCTTTGTAGTGGGTGTCCCCTAGGTAGGACTGGACCACGGTCATACGGTTGGTGGTGAGTGTGCCCGTCTTGTCCGAGCAGATGGCCGTGGCATTGCCCATGGTCTCACAGGCATCTAGGTGGCGTACCAAGTTGTTGTCCTTCATCATTTTCTGCAAAGGGCGCAGACGGGGGTGGGGGTGCTTGGGTTGTTCACTCCTCCGGTGGGTGGAGCAAGAGACGGTCAACATAGACATCGGGGCAACTTGGCTCTGCTCAACCAGGTCCATGTGGGGCACTTACAGCCCACTGGGGACTTCAGTCAGCACTGGGCTGACAGCAAGGCTGGAAGGCACTGCATGGATTGGCTGCAGGGTGGCAGTCAAACCGAGGGCATGGGCTTGTAAGACCTCAGGACTCTCACCCACCCGGGGGAGCTCACCTGGGTCCTCCCCACCCAGAGCCCCTGTCACTTGCTCACTGGACCTGCAGCTCCCCCACCCAAGCCCGGCTCCCACACACTTTGCCCACTGCCTCCTTGCCCCAGCCTCTGCAAGCAGCACTGGCATCTTGACCTTTACCCTCAAGTCTCCACCCATTGTCCTCCCCCTGCCTGCATCCTGCAGATGCCAAACTCCAGGCCTATCCCGCCACCCGCCTGCTTTCCGATTCATCTCACTGTGTCCAGGAACCTGGGAGTGGAAGGCATCTGTGCTGCCAGAGCAGCGAGCACCCCTGAGGTCCCTGTTCAGCACCTATGCTTCTCTGTGGGATCCCAAACTGTCCCCAGTCCTCACTGTGGCCCCAGTGCCTACCTACTTCCTATCCCAGTTTTTGGGCCTGTATAATGGTATCAACTGTAAGTACTATTATTACCTTGACAGAGTAAGCTAAGGAGATGGTGACAGCAAGAGGCAGGCCCTCTGGGACAGCCACAACCAGCACAGTGACACCAATGATGAAGAACTTCACGAAGTACTGCACGTAGACGGGTGTGCACTCTGCCAGCCATGCCCGGCCGTCCACGACAAAGGTCTCAATCACAAAGTAGAGGACCAGGATGATGACGGTGATGGCGGACATTACCAGCCCTGCCACAGAGGGTAGGGAAGGAAGGGGGTGAGGGAGGCAGAAAGGAAGAGGGAAGAAGAGGTACGAGCCAGGTAAGGGCCTTTCCCAATGGCTCAGGGATGTGGTTCTGCAGGGTGAGCATGGGGCCTGCTTGCTTGGGGGCTCCAGAGGGCCTCTGCTGGAGTCCCCAAATGGTAGGAGAAGCATTTCTGGGGAGGATCAGCAAGCTTTGACCCACTCTCAGAGGTCGGGGTGCCAGCCAGCTGGCTGCCTTTTGGCTGTGCCCCAGGCAGAGCCTGGAGCCTGGGGTGGGGAGCCCAGGGGATAACGTTGAGTAATGCATGTCCTTTGGGGCCTTAGTGGAAGGCACGAGGGAGGGCTGGGCGAGGCCCTGATGGCTATCTCTGGCCCTAGCCTGTCCCCGATGGCTGCATGGACCACACATCACCTGCCACATCCCTTCCAGCTCACCTGCAGGAGCCTGGTGACCTCCATGCCCAGTCCCTACCTGCTTTCCCGATCTGCACGGCCAGTTTCGTGAGCTTCCCCTGAAGGACCGACTTCTCCTTCTTGGGCACGTTGGCTTTCTTCTTCTCCCGCTCCTCCATCTCCCCACCCTCGGCACTCTTCAGGGGCTGCATTTCCATGGCAACTGCCCCATCCTGCTTCTTAGCTGTACACAGAGGAATCCCACGGCCAAGGTTAGGGCCTGGCTGGGGTAAAGAGACTACAAGCGGCTTTCATGGGGAAAGACATGCCGCACCATACAAGAGGACACGGGATTCAATGGAGTTCTCTAATTTCCAAGTTAAACACAGCTTCCTTCTCTCTCTCCCAAGCCCAGGCCCTCTCGGGGTAGATGGGGTGGCTCCAGTGCTGTCCTAGGTAGGACAGAGAGATGGTTCTCTTGGGGGAAGGGAGAACAGACACAAGCATGAGGTACTTGGGCACACAGACAGGGTGACCAGTCCTGGAACACCCCAATCTCAATACCTGAGAGCAGAGGGCTGTAGCCCCAGGAATGTTCCAGAATCCTAAGCTGACTCATCTGCCCACCAGTGTCCAAGCCACCTGTCTGCTCTAGTCAGAGGGGCCTAGGAGCCTCCAAGCCATCTCTCCTCTCAGCAGCTTGCTCCCTGGGCAAGCCTCGTCTGCCTGTCCAGCTGCCTCCCTCTAGAGCAGGTGGCCCTCTCACTCCTCCCCTGAGGTTCCTGTGCTCTTTATCCTTGCTGCCTTTGACATGGTCGTGGCATGTGCCCCAGCTCTGGCCCGCTGTTCTCCCCACCCCTCTACCTCTGTCACCTCCCTCCCCACCAAGCTTTGGCCGCACCAACTCCACAGCCTCAGGGTCTTGACGACTGCCGAAGTAAACGTGTCCTCCCCTACCTGCTTCCTGTGCCCCGGTCCCCAGCCATCAGCCCAGGGGTTCCCCGTCCTGTCCTTGTGCCCTGCCCAATAGGGCTCTTGGCACTACTGCCCTCACCCCTTGTTTCCTCCTCACCTGGTGGCCTGAGGCCACTCACCATGGCTCTTTCCTCCTGGCGCCTCAGGGACACTCTGGCCCCACACAGCTGGGCCACTCTCCCTTAACCCAGGGCTCCAGCCATTAGGCAGTCCCCTGTCGCTAACCCTCCCAACCCCAGTTGTCCTCTAAGCTCCAAGTGGCTTGTCTGACCCTGTTATGGTCCCTGGGTGAGACCACAGCATACTACACTTGAGTATTGTCTGCATGTCCCTCTCTCTGTGCCATGACCTTCCAGAGGGCCTGGGCCATGCTTTATCCATCTTTGGGTTCTCTGCACCTAGAATTGCTTGCTGATTTGACCTGACATCTCCTCTCTTCCGTGGGCCACCACCTGCCATCCAGCCACTTCTGCTGCCTGTGTCTCACAGCCAGACACAGGCCTGGCCACAGAGTGTCCGCACCCACCAGGCAGCCAGGCTGGGAGCAGAGCCAGGCCTCTAGCCCTTGGCTGGCTGCTCTCTCTCCTTGGCCCACAGGCTTAGCTAGAGGAGAGCTGACCTGTCCCCCTGCTCTGGCCCCACTGACTGGGATGCAGAGCCTGGGGTAAGTCACTGGCTCTGTACCCCAGTTTCCTTATCTGGCCAAAGTGGCCCCAGGATGCTCACGTACAGGTGATCTTTATGCACTTGCTGGGCTAAGGCACAGACAAGCTTGGGCTACGACAATGGATGCACGGCCATCCTCTAGGTGGCTGGTCTGAGCTTCCATCAGTGTCTGTGGACAGGATGCCTGGAGCAGCCCCAGGGATGTGCCCTCTCCTCCCTCTGTGCCAAGATGGGACTGTGGAGCCCACTCACCTGGTCTCTGAGTGCTGCTCCTACCACCGAGGCGGGTGGCCCCTCCCCCCACACCCTCTGCCAGCCCCACCCCCAGGGCTCCAAGCGGCAGCCCCAGCAGCGGCGCGTTACCTTTGGTCTGGCTACTCTCCATCGCCCCATCCTGCTGCTTGCCTACAATGGAAGAGGGACGACAGACACGAAGGCTTGAGAACATCCATGTGGCGCACACATTCGCGCACGTGCACACACACACACACACACCCAGGCACACACGGAGGACAGCCTTGGGGCCACGTGGCAAAGGGGGAGGGAGCAGAAGGAGCGGCCTGATTGCTGGTGGCCCTGACTGCTGCCCAAGGTGGCACCTTCTCAATGCCCTATACTCTCCAGGTTCATCCTGTCACCACCTCCCCACACACAGTCCCCACAAAGCTCCAGGATTCCTGAGCCAGACCGCTCGCTGGCTGGGGCTCCCCCTGGGCCTTGATCCAGCCCCACAGAGAACCCCTAAAACCAGTCCTTGACAGGTCCAGGGTCACGTGTGGCTGGTAGCGGGAGGTTTCCAGAAGCAGGGTCCTCCTCCAGTCGGGATGTCGCTTCCCCAGAACCTGCCCAAGGGGTTCACCTAGACGGTTCCTAACACCCCGTAGCTGGGCAGCCAGCACCCAGCCACCCTGGCCCAGGGATTGGATTTCCCTGCAACCACTGCCAGCAGTAATCTCAGTGTGTGCCTTAGAGGGATAAAGGAACGAGACCCTGGGACTGTGCTAGGCCTCAGGCACCTGCCAAGCACCTCTAGGTCATTGGTTAGCCTAGGGCAAAGCTCACTAGTAGCCCAGGGCACTGCACAGGAGGGCTGGGCTGAGTGCTGGTGCCCCGCAGCACTGGAGACAGTGTGTGCATCGGACAGGCCAGGCACCAGGGGGATCCGCCCAGGGGCTTTGGTGGTGGCCACAGCCCTCCTAGGGGCCATGGTGCCAGACAGCCCTTCTGAGGGCTACAGTTAGAGGAGCTCTCCTGGGGGCCACATCTACAATAGCCCTGGATCCAGAGCTGAATCAGCCAGGGGCAGCAGGGGCTTATGGGCTGACCAGTCAGTCACCACCGAATATCTCACGTCCCTAGGGATCCAAGTGGCATGAGAGGTCAGGGAGGGGGAGAGGCCCAGGGCCCCTATAGAGGTTGAGGGGGGCAGTTCAAAGATGAAAGAGACTACTAGGGGGCAGGAAAGACACCTATAGACGTATGATGACAGCACAGTGACAATACAGCACAACAAGGGAGTTGCTGGCCATAGGGCCCAGAAGGAGGGACTACAGAGCCCACCTGCAGGTGGGTGGGTGGGGTCTCTGGAGGAGGGAGGGATGTGCGATGAGCGCTGCGGGAAGACAAGGACTGGGTCTGGCACAGAGGGAGCAGCAAAGAAATACGGGGTAGTGGGTGGAAAGCGGGCCGGGGGGCCTCGAGGGGGAAAGCGAGAGGGGAGCTGCCCGTGCTGCTGCTGCCCCTCTAGGGCCCCTTTCCAGGACCCACCCTGCCTGAGCGTGCTGGGGCGGGGAAGGGGCCTGAGAGGGGCTGGATGGGTCTCGTCAAGTTCGAAGGGGAGGGAGACCAAGTTGAGAAGGACACCAGCATTTACGGGACACAGCAGGAGGTGAGGAGACTGGGAAGAAGATGCAGGAGCCACTGAGAGTATAGGTTCCATTAGGCCAAAGGACAGGGCCTTGGAGGGTCTGGTATGGAAGAGGCTCCTTGCCAACTAGCTGGGGATGAGGCCACCAGGCCACCAGGTGGGGTCAACTGGGCTTCCCTAGAGAGAGGCCTGGGGACTCCAGCCCAGCCCAGAGGGCCAGATAGGCCCAGGGCCTGCCTATTGACCTGTGCACCCCTGGGGCACTCACTGCAATGACAGGGGGCTGGGGTGATAAAGAAGGGGGCTGCATGGCAGAGGTGCCCACACAGGGAGACATAGGCCCAGGCTGCCAGGAGGCAGGGCCTATGGAAACTTCTAGGCAACAGCAGCTTACCCAGCTCCTCCCTCACCACCTCCAGGAGGAGGGAGCTTCTCGAGGTGGCCCAGGGCCCAGCCTTCCTTAGGCTCACCTGTTCCCACCCAAACCTTGGCTGATGACCCCTCCCTAGCTCACGAGCCCCGGTGCCCGCTGGAGGCTTCAGGCGGGAAGCAGAGCTCTCCCATGCAGGACACACATCTAGAAACCTGCTCCTACCTGGTACCGGCTGCAGGAGACGCCTGCGGGCAAGCCCAGGCCAGAGCAAGGGGAGCGCGGGGCATGCTGTGGGCAGCCCCCAGACACTGCTCTGCCCCAGCCCAGCCTCCTCTGACCCTGCATGGCCTTTCAGGAGTCCTGTCCTGCTCTGTTGCCTCGTCGTGCTCAGGTGGCTCTGCCTCTGACTTCCAGCCCCCATTTCCCTGGCTGCCATGCCGGCCTGGGGTCCTTGGCACCTCAGTGGGCGCTGGCCCTGCTCCTGTCCAGTCGGAGCACAGTCCTTCACCCCAGACACATGCTCCCAAAGCCTTAGGGGGACAGTGGTCTAAGGAAAGCTACTCGTACACAGAACTGGGGGGACTCCAGCCTGCTGGCTCCCCAGGGGAAACCTCCAAAGAGCAGTCCCCAAGAAGGCTCAGAAGACAGGGCGTGGCCTCCTACCCACTGAGCTCAGGCCGTGGCGACAGGTAGCCATGTTGCCATACCTTTCTTATCCTTCTTCTCCTCCTCTT
Source organism: Lepilemur ruficaudatus (assembly GCA_963574885.1). Lineage (NCBI taxonomy): Eukaryota > Metazoa > Chordata > Mammalia > Primates > Lepilemuridae > Lepilemur > Lepilemur ruficaudatus. Next base: position 17,438 of record CAUYRT010071493.1, read on the forward strand.
CTCCACCAGCTCCAAGCAAGGTAAAGATGATGCCTGTCTGGGAGTTAACACCGACGGCTGTCACCACCATTCTTCCAGAACCCTCCATAACATGAGTGCCTGGCAGAGCAACACAGAGAGAGTGAGATAGGAATTCGCACCCCTGGTGGAAGACATGTTCAGCACCCATAGAAGCAGGGACTCTGCACCAGAGGCCACCAGAGACTGTGTTGACCTGAAGTGTAGGCTGGAGGCCCTCCCTGGCCCACAGAGGAGGAGGGGCTCACCCAGAGGCACGGGGAGCCATTCTTGGGGCCCACCTAGGGTCTCCAGCCATCCTGTCCTGTTTCCTACTGTCTTTCCCACAGGGATAAACCCTGGGCTAAGTCAGGACCTTCTGGGGAGGAGCACTGCCCCACAGGTCTTCTGTAGGCTCTGGATGTAGGGGGAGTGTGGCACTGTGCTGATCCCCAGGAAGCCTCTCCTCTTGGGTCTTCCCGATCAGCACCAAGGGGCCCCCTGGGCTGAGAAGGCCCACTGCCTTGTCCTGTGGCCGGAGCTGCCACTGCCATGCCTCGTGGTGGGTGCAGTCCTCAGACTTCCTACCTGGAAGGGCTTTTAGGGAGGCCCTGGCCGAGGCCGGCCTGGCAGGCTGGCTTGGACTCAGGTGCTGGGCCAAATGGCTTTCAAGGCAACTTCACGCTAGGCTGGTCGGGAAGGTAGCCCTCACCTGAGAGCAGCATGGGGTCTTTGTCGGCGGACTTGCGCACGTGGTCCGACTCCCCCGTCAGGGAGCTCTCGTCCAGCTTGAGGTCGTTGCCCTGGATGAGCACGCCGTCAGCAGGCAGCAGGTCTCCTAAGAGACGGCCGGTGGCCGTGACCAGAGGCTGTGGGTGTGTGTGGCCTTTCTCCCCACCACCTCCCCCTGCTGCCGGGCAGGTCCCACCTGACCTATGGGCCACTCGGGAAAGGGACTTGGGAGACCTCTTCCTTCCACATCTGCCTTTCTGAGGGGAACCACCCACACCTAACAGTGTCATCCAGCTCCCAGGGAATGAGGACATTTGTCTCCTTCATGGCGGGAACGGCCTGCTTGCTGGAGTGCTGCCATGTCTGAAACTCCCCCTCTCTGCCCTGCCTCACACTCCCCATGCGCCCCAGCTCTGGCCTCCTGCAGGCAAGGGCACACATGCCCCTGGGGACAGAGCCTGCACTGGGGTGTCTCCTCCGGGCCACCCTCCCAGACATGAGAGCAGGCTTCCTTGGCAGGGTGGGTGGAGATTGGCACACTCACCGTACTTGACCTGGGCAATGTCCCCTACCACCAGTGCAGCCACAGGGACCTGGAGGAGCTGCCCATTCCGGATGACCGTGAACTTCTGCTCCTGCTCAATTCGGCTCTGTAGGCCTCGGAACTGCTTCTCCTTGCTCCAGTCGTTGAAGGCTGTGACCAGCACCACACAAATGACAGACAGCAGGATGGCAGCACCTTCGATCCAGCCAGCCTCAGCCTCGCTCTCGTCTTCTGCCCCACCTGACACGTTCCCGCAGGCTGTGCCGACAACCAAGGGAAGGAAAACGTGGAGAAGTCATGTGAGCCCACGTGCCCTGCCACTGGGATTGGGACATCCTGTGAGCCTCCCCTCATCTTAGGTCTCAGTCCTCCCCTCCCTTCCAGCCAGGCCCCTGCCCTCACCTTCACTCTCCTCCCCGGGCGGTGCATAGAATGACAGGCCCAGGGAGACAATGGCGGCCACCTCCAGGATGATGAGGGTCACGTCCTGCAGGGCCTCCCACACCAACTGAAGGAAGGTCTTGGGCTGCTTGGGAGGGATGAAATTCTGCCCATAGATCTGCCTGCGCTTCTCCAAGTCATTGGTGTTGTCCGCCAGGCCTGCGCGGTGCCCAAGAAGTACAGAAAGAGACAGTGGGGCCAGCTGGCCTTGCGTGCCGGGCGCCCTGCTCCTGGCCAGCGTCTGCATCGCCCAGACTGTCAGCTCCAAGAGGGCGACACCCGCACAGGCCTGGCGCTGCGAGCCTTTCTGCAGAGCCTTTGGGGCACGAGTGTGCAGCAAGAGTGCGGCCCCTCCGGCTGCCACCATGGGGAGCCCCTGGTACGAGGTAGGGCTACTAGCCAGGGAGGAAGGGCTGCCACCCACCTCCTGACACACAGATGAGAAAACAGGCCAGGGAGGCTACCCGACTATGGTTGGGACCTGACCCGAGGCCACACACCTCCCTCATCTACTCTCCCAGTCTCTGCGCTGTCCTGTGCCACCTACAGACTACCTTTGAGGGGGATTCGGAGGAAGGTGATGATAGCTGATGGGGGGTGCAGAGGGAACCAGACAGGAGAAAGAGCAGCCAGCTGCCCCCTCGAGGACAGCATGTGTCAGGGGGACTTTTGTGGAGATGTGGGAGGGCCATCAGTCAAGCGAGGTAGGGTTGGTGTGAGCCAGCTTCCAACCAGATGCCAAAGACTTGGCCAAGGCCATCTCTGAAGGGGTTTTTCATCCTGTCAGGACAGATCTCTCCAGCTCCTAACATGCAGGCTCCCCATCTTCTTCAGAACAGGTCTTCACGGTGGGAATGCACATTCAGGACACAGACACCCTGAGAACAGGACAGCTGCCAGGCCTTGGCCACACTCCCACCCCCATAGGCAGCTGGTCCCAAAGACTGGCAGGGTCACACAGCATAACCTGTGGGGGCGGGAAGAGCCTGGAAGGGGGGCAGGGCCAGGGCCAAGGGCTACGGGAGTCTCCAGAAGCGTGCAGCAGCCCATGGTGCCCATGGCTGCTGAGGAGGACAGAGGAGTGGCTGCTGGAGACAAGGAGTGGAGGCCTGCTTTCCAGAAGTTTCTTAGGGAAGGAGCAGAGGAGAAGGAACATGAGAGCTAGCAGGGGAATGCAAGTTCTTGGGTTCAGAGACCCAAAGAGGGGGACTGATGTGTCATGTGAGGAGAGGAGAGGGGCACTGGCTGGGCTGGGGGAACCAGAAGTCACAGCAGTGAGGGCAGGGACCGAGAGAGCTTTTGCAGCCTTTTCTGGGTCTTGCTTGGCCTCACTGTGTCATGTGACATCCCACTCTCAGCTGTGCCTAGGGAACCAACCCCCCATGGGCTGACATCTAAATGGTGGCTTGAATTACACCCAGAGCCACTCTGGCACATTTGGTGACCAGCTTCCTCAGGAGTCCCCAAATTAGCCTTGGCCTCTCAATCAGAACTACCCCTCCTTACCCAATTCTATCACCTGTTATCCCTGAGGACAAGGGGTGGGGAGGCTGGGACTAATGAGATTGTCAATGGTTCATGCCGATGGCATGGCATCTCCAGGCCAAGGACAAAGAGGGTGAAGGATGGGGTCGGCCAATTCCAATGGGTCCCTGTGAGTCCTAAGCAGACGAGGCACCTTGATGCAAGGCCCAGGGGCTGAGAGGGCCTCTACCATAGCTCTGGAGCCCCAGGAGGCCACTCGCTCACCTTGCGCGAGCTGTCGTGGCTGGGAGGGCTGGAGCGGCAGGCTCCCTTCCTGGGGCTCTGCACCAAGGCTGGTGAGCCGGCCTGTGAGGGCCTGGTCTCAGAGGCACTCAGAATCCACATACACAAAGGGGCTCAGCTTCTCAGTCTACCCTGGCCTGGACCAAGGCACCGTGTCTGAAGGTACTGGAAGCTTCCACGTATGACTGGCATCTGGGTCATGGGCCTCCAAGCCTGGACACCATCCCTTGGTCCTGTCCTCAGCTGTCAAGCTTCACCCTCTGCGTTCTCCCACAGCTCGCTGTGTTCCACTGCCTCTTTGTCTCCCAAGGGACCAGCCCCACACTGTCCCCTAGTGGGCGGACAGCCCCTTGCAGCTCCCGGACCTGAGTAGCTGTCATTACTCCTGTCACCTGCTGTGGGGACAGGAGCGACCAGAAGGGCCTGGCAGGGCCCATGGGATGCTCTCCGCAGGCTTGGGAGACCCAGCCTCAGATGACTGGGCGTGAGGAAGCGCTAACTGTGGGGCTCTGGGGCGGCGTGGTGCAGGGCCCGGCCGAGGTGGGAAGACTGACAGGCAGAAGCCCGCGGTCAGCACAGTCTTGGCATGTCCTCCCCACCCAGAAGAGCCGCAGCTGTCCCTGTCTTTCTCCCCCTGGCTTCATTGTGCCTGAGCCCAGCCGGTTGGCTTGGGTTTCTGCGGGGGCTAAAGGCCTTTTTTTGGAGGCCCGCAGTCTCTCTAGCTTCCCCAGTTGGGCATCTGAGAGAAACTAGGGACCTGAGCTCCTGAGGTGGCAGGAGACGGGGCTGTGGACCAGGAGCCCAACCACAGGGCCCATGGCTCACTCCGGATTGGGGCCTGTCTCTTTGAACCGCAGGAACTGTGAAAGGTGGGGTTGGTGCTAGGGACGCACCCAAACTCTCAGTCTCCCAGACGCCCAGGCCCTCTGCTGTCCTAGCCTGGAGCCCCTGGAGAGGGACAGAAGCTCACCGCAGCCTCTAGAGAGCCCGTGGGTCCCCATGGCACCATGCAAATCTGTCTCCTTTGTGTCCCAGCCACGCGCCAGGAGCTCCCTCTCTGCCCCTCCGTCAGCCTCTGCCTTGGCCTTGACTCACCCTTGCGGCTTCTCCCTCCTTGCCCTACACCAGGCAGCTGCTCTTAGCCCGGTCCTGCGGCCTCGGCCTTCCTGTGGGCTCGGGGTTCCTGACAGCTGCTGCGAAGCAGCACCCACTGTGGGGGGCGAAAGGCAGCTGCGGCCCCTCTGCTTCCAAGCAAGTGCCTGCACAGCAGCCTGAGGGCGGCCCGGGTCCAGGGTGTGGGGGCGGGGGTGGCCGGCTGGCCTGGACACAGATGGGCAGCCTGCCCAGAGCAGAGGCCAGATGCCATCGGAATTGGATTAGGACCATATCATGTTGGATCCCAGCTAATCCACCCCCTCCTGTCCATGACTGCTGGGGAAGGGGTGGGGGCTAGGTCCCCCTGGCAAGCCCACCACTGGGCTCGGCCTAAGACTCAGGTTTCCTGGCCAACAGGAGGAGAATTCAGGATGGCTTCTAGAATCCTCTTGGATCTCTCCATGAAGGCTGGGCGGAGTGGACTGATGTGAAGATAAAGTCCTCCCCTGCAATGCCCCACACACCTCCCTGGCCTCCTGTCTTCTGTAAAGCACCTACATGGGGGTGCCTGTCTGCCTCCTGGGCACCCCACTTTGCCAGGGGGTTGGCACGGGGCCCGGAGTACATTGCGTCTGAGCAGCAGTGAGGGGCGGTGGGTGTGGGGGATCTCTGGGGCCAAGGCAGCAGGCCTGTTGAGGACCCCATGCCTGCCTCAGGTTCGTGGTTGGGCTGAGGGCATATGGGGAGCCAGAGTCACCTGCTCTTGGCACCCAGACAGCTCAAGCTTGAGGCCCTTGAGGGCCGCCATGGTTGGAGAGAGGAGGGACTGGTCCTCGTGCCACTCATTCTTTAGGCAACAGCCTCAGGCCTGGTGGCTCCCTCCACTGTGGCCACAGGTGCCCAGGTGCTCAGAAGCCAGTCAGGGACTGGGCCTCCCACCTGTGCACCTGCCCTTCTCCGTGCCCACCCCCTCCACAGGCCTGAGCGAGCTCCCGCTCTGTGGCAGCATCGGGCAGGTTCCCAGGGGCCTTGACATTTTAAATATTTAACAAGGCCTGACAGACGAGGGAAGGGCTGCCAGCTGAAGCCCATCTGCTTCCTTTGATCTGGAAGAGGCCAGAGCCCTTGTGGCTAAATGGCCCTCCACCCTAGCCTCCTTCGAGCCCAAGTCCTCGGGGGGCGGGCAAGGAGGAGGGAAGGAAAGACATCCTCTGGCCCGGCGCCGAGCCATCTGCCTTGACAGCACGCTGCACCCAGCTGGCGCGTGGCGGGCAAGGCAGGGTGTCTGTGGGCGTGTTAGCTCCACAGGACAAAGCAAGGGAGACCCAGGCAGACCCCGGGAAGGCCACTTCACTTTGGGTTCCTGGCCTGGACCATGGGCCACCCCCTCCCTCTCCACTCCTCCCTCTGGCGTACGCGCTACCCGCGGACAGACGGCTGAGGCCAGAGCATCCAGTCTCCAAGCGGGGTGGGGGCAGGGCAGGAGGCTGGAGGTGCTGGAGGCCATACCCGGGCAGGAGCAGAGGAGATAGGTGGGCCGAGGTGCCACTGAGACCGCCTGCTGATCAAATCAACTCTCGCTGGCCGGGGAGCAGGCCTGGCACCAGGCTGGGACAACCCCGGCAGTCCTGCCAGGCGAGCGCCAGCTGGGTCAGAGGACACTCCAGCTCCTGGACTCTGCGGCTGGGCCCAGCTCCCCGGTGGTCTCTGCTTCACAGCAGACCCCAGCAGCCAGGGGAGAGGCAGGACCAAAAATGGCAGTCAGGCCTCCACCCCAGATCCTTCTAGAGGGTGCTCACTGGGCTTCCTAGAGGCCCACTGTAGCAGTGACACCTACGCTGCCTCAGCCTTGCCCCTCTGATCAGCACTCTGGGGCCTCCCCCAATGCCCCAGCTTTGGCTCAAATTGCCCCATGCCAGGGAGAGGCCCCCTACAACCCTGTACCCCTTCCTATCTTCTGAACCCCCAACTGGACACAGGGCTGAGCACACAGGGAACCCCCAAATATGCAGACAGGGGCTGTCTTCCTCCTCCATCAACAGGAGGCTGCCTGCCCCGCCCCATTCCTCAGAAGCCATTCTGGGGTTGTAGTATGGGGCCCACTCCGCCTGCACATGCTTGGCAGAGTTCCCATCTCCTCCCTCCCTCTCTTTCGCTCTGTAGAGAACAGCTGCCTGTCCAGGACAACAGCCTCCTCACTTGCATGGAGCATCCCCCACCCACGGGAAGTGGCCAGGAGGAGGGGTGTGGGCAGGGGTCACGGGGCCTCCTCTCCACAGAGCCCTCTAGGGACCTGCTGCAGTGGCCACAGAACCCTGGAGCCCATCCTGCCTCGGCAGTAAGGATCGTGTTGAGGATACCCCAAAGGCTGGGGAGGAGCGCCAGCGGCGCAGGGAGGGCCTTACCCTCCGTGGGTGAGGTCTTCAGCCGCCTGCAGAGCCCGCCAACGTCCCCGTAGGCTTCCTGGATCTTCTGCAGCGCCTCGGCCCCTCGCAGCTCCATGAGGGAGCGCAGCTCAGCCAGAGTGCACCCAAAGCCACCTGCATGGGGGGCCTCCCGCTGCTGCTGGGGCTTGGGGTGGAATTCGATGGAACTGTTGGCCATGTCGCCCATCCTGCCTGTCGGGCTTTCTCACAGGTGTAGCCTCAGCTCAGCCGCTGCTAGGGACAGGCAGCCACCCGCAGTTTCAGTGCCTGGGGAGGTGCGGTGGTGGTGGGGAAGCAGCTAAGTGTGGACACCTGGGGAGAAGGAGGTGACAAGAAGCCAGGGGCTTGGTTGGGACAAAACTGAGGTCTAGTCTTCCAGAACATTCTCTGCAAATCTTTACTCAGTCTGAGCCATGACTCACCAAGTGCAAAATTCACCTTCTAGGCTGGGCCAGTGGCTCTCTTGCCCTGCCAGGCTCCACCGTGAGCACCCAGAGCTGGCAGGGCCTGCCCAAGTGGGGAAGGAGCAAGTGTCGGTGCCTCCTCTCAGGACCCTGCTGCCACCAGCACCGGCCAGCTGGGATATGGAGGCTCTCAGGGACCCCAGATCCATTTGGGAACCCACACTGAAGGGAGGGTGGTGGGTGGGGAGTGATCAGTGGCCGGCTGTGCCCAGTATGGTTGAATTCTCCTGCATACACCCGTGCCCACCACCAGCTCCTCGCTTGTGTGCCCCGTCTTATTCCCTGCTCTTGCCTGATTAAGACTCGCCCTGTGCCGCTGACATGCTAGAAGTCCCTACCGGTCTTCTGGGATGGCCTCAGTGGCTCACAGTTTCTGGCCGGGGCTGCGTGGGGCTCCAGGGAGTGGCCAAGCCATGGGCAGGGCCAGCTGGACTCCAGGTTAAGGCTTAGTGTGCAGGGGGTTTCTGTGGCCCTGAGGGTACCTGGGGGGCCAGGGGTGAGGAAAGAGGAGGCCCAGAGGGAGGGGGAAAGGGAGGAGGAGAGAGGGCAAAGAGGGAGGGGGAGAGGGATGGAGGGAGAGAGGGAGGGAGAGGAAGGGGACAGAGGGAGTGAAAGGGGAGGGACGAGGGACGGCACACAGGAGAAAGCCAAAGGCAGCCACAGGTCACTGGCAACTCTGCCCCACAGCACGGAGTCCCCCACTTCTTCCCTCCCAATGACAAAGTAAGAAGCTAAGTTCTCCCCAAACTGGAAGCATCCAGCCCACTGCCAGGCCACACCGCCTCTCCCCTCTGCAGAGCATCAAAGCATTGTTGTCCCTCTCACTGTCCCCCTCATCATGCCAACACCCCTCACCTCACCCGAGGAGCCACTGGTGCCCAGGCTGCTCTTCCTGCAGCCTTTGCAAGTCTGGCGGGGTCCACGGGGCCAGCTGGGCCTGTGTGCTTCCTCGCCTGAGCCACGGCCCTCCCCAGCTGCTCTTCCCACAGTTCCTTCCTGGACTGCGAGTAAGTGGGCGCATCCCCCAAGGCCACGTGCTGAGCTCCCCATGTCCTTGTGGAACTGAACTAGTCTCAGTGCAAATGGCCATGGACCTTGCATCAGCACAGAGTGGCTCAGTTGGGCCTGACCCCTCACCTTTGGTGAAGCTCCTGGCTCAGAAGGAGCCTCTGGGAAGTAGAACGTAGCCACCAATCCAGGTCTCTGATCTAGAACTTCCCGTGGAAACAAATAACCCAGAGCTCCAAAGAAAGGTAGAAAAGCCCTTGGGTAGCCAAAACAGGCATGGCCAAGTCCATGGCCTCTGCTGTTCGGAGAGCCCCACACCTCTCACTCCGAGCCCAGCAGGCTGGATCCTACAAGCCTCTAGTGGGTGCCAGGAGCAGAGAGTGCCACTTGAGACCAGGGTATCTGGCAAACAATGGTCCATTCCCCACATGTGCCCCTGAAAAGGCCTCAGCTGTCAAAAAAAGGTGTGCACACCTACGGCAGTCCCTGCCCATGAGGTCTGGGGGCAGAGAAGGCGCTTCAGAAAATGTCCATCCAAAGTGATACATGTTTTAAAAGTTTGGGCACGTAAGTGTTAACTCTCCACATGGAGCAGCCTTCACTTCTGGAAGATGTGGGAACAAAATGGCGGACACGTGAATGCGCCATGCTGTCCCCCGCCCACGCATCTCTCCCTGCCTGTTACTCCGTTGGCCACCTGACAAATATTGACCGAGCTTCTCCTATGTGCCTGGCGCTGGCCTTGTGTGCTGGGACAGGGCCTCAGCAAGACTGACTGGATCCCTCTCTCTGGAAGGAGTGAGGGCAGGGGGTGGGGGCCGGTGAGGGGCAGAAGCCTGGAGAGGATGGAGGAGCTGTGGCTCTCCTGGCTTGACCGAGCAGGCAGGGCGAGCTCCTTCAGCGGGTGGCGTGTGCATGTGGCCCAGCCACCCTGGTGGCAGAGGTGTGAATTGCTCTCCCTTTCTCCAGTGCAGGAAACTGAGGCTTGGCCAGGGAAGTGTCAGAGACAAGAGGACAGCTGGGTCCCCAACCTCTGACCACACAATGCAACAATGGCAACTTTTAACTGCCACCTGCACTTCTTGTCATCTCCAGACAGCCTCACCTCCTCACCCCAGGATGTTTGCTTAGGACGGTGCCCCTGCTGGGAGCGCCTTCCCTCTCCTTCCTCCAGCCCTGAGCTCCAGCTGCTCTGCGCCATAGCAACTCGCTACAACTGTTAGGTTCAGGCTCTGTCTCTAGCCACCCTGATTACTGGCTACTGGAGGTGACGGAGTCTGGCTCATCTGTGTAGACACTGGCTTTAGCCAGCCTCAGGGTCACCAATACGCACAAAATCCCTGGGAGGTGGCTTCCCAGGCCCCATGCAGGCATGGACTGTGCACAAGGGGCACCATCCAGTGAAAGCACGAGCAGGGTCCCCAGGCTCTGATGCCCTTGTAGGCAGGCAGGCCACTGCACAGAGCACCTGCATGTCCTCCACCGAGCCAAGCCACCTAGGGCCTTTCCAAAGAGAAGCCAGTTGAACGATCTTGTTGCTTTTTGGCTTCTGCACCCACTTGGAACAGAAGCCAAGGTCGTGTGGTGTCCCACCCATTTGGCACTGGTGGGCTTCAAAGGGTGACGGAGTGAATGGCCCATTGGGTGGGCTCTTAGATGGTGCATGGGCCTGATAGAAATGCCTGCTCCTTAGAGCAGGGCTGCCCTGAGGCTGGTGGCAAGGTCACCAGGCCTGGTGGCCCCTGGCTGATGCTGAGTGGACCACAGTGACTCATGGTATGGCTACTGGGGTGGGGGGAGCAAGGCCAGGGCTTCTGATGGTGACTAGCTGTGTCCCCTCTCTGCAGCCAGGCCCCTCCTGCCCCTCTGCCACTGCCCTAGGGTCAGGTTCCTGCCCTTCGGTGCTGGCGCTGCTGGCCACCTCCACCTCAGGATCCTTCATCCCCCACCAAGCCAGCCCCACATCCCGTTTACCACATGATAGGCCCCCCAGCCGGGCACCCAGTCACTACCCTGCTGCTGTAGAAGGCTCTTTCCACAGTCCGTTGCCGTTTCAACCCCCATCCCCACGGCGCTAAGGCCAGACTGCTTTCCGGCGCCTTCCGGCTCCGCTCCTGCCCTCGCCTGCCCCAACTGCATACGCTGCCAGCTTGAGCCCTGACCGCACGCCCTTCTGTCCCTGCTCCACCTGCCGACCTCCCACGAATCCTCTTAGTTGCAATTCAAGTGGAACATTCTCCAGAAAGTCCCTGCCTGTTCCCCAGCCAAGATTGATTGCTGCTGGGTCTATAATCCCACAACCCGCTCCTACTCCACTCTGCTGGGCACTGCAGTGACCTGGGAGCACGCCTTTCCCATTCGCTGGGTCCTAAACTCTGACACATGTGGTTTCCGGTGTGGGCAGCCCTGGATGGGACGGGGCCTGGCTCACGAAGGAGGAGCTCAGGAGCCATGGCGGTGGAATTAGCCTCCTGGAGGGAGGGCAGGGCAGGCTGGGATGCTCCTCCTAACCTTCCTCATCTTTAGGAATGCAACAGGCCACAGGACGGACAGGAGCCATCAGTTAAAGCAAGGCCCATTTTGCGTGACTGTTGGCTGCTGGGTTCTCTATAAGCCTGGGCAATGGCCGCTCAGTCTGAATAAGGACAGCAGCCATCACTGAAATGGGCAAGAACAGAAGGGAGCTTCCGGCCTGGGCTGGCTGCCGAGAACGGTCTGTAGGCACTGAAGGGAACACACCATTTCTGTGCTCTTTCATCTTTCAGACTTTAATTGGCTTAATTGAATTGAGAACCTCTACAGAGGGGGACTCGGACCTTCTGGCATTTGCTCCTTTCTGGCACAAACTGGCCGGCATCATGGGGTGGAGAGAACAGAGACCTGCGTTGGGTTCCCTGGCCCACCTCACCCTTGCTGTGTCACTGCCAACAGGTTGCTACCTCAGGGGGTGGCTGGAGCATTGAAGGGGATGGCCTAAGTCCAGGTCCAACACCCAACCACCTCTGGACCCTTCCCTCCGGTGGGGCACAGACACCCTCCCTGCCCTGCAGGCCCAAACAGAGCACCTGCTCCTCCAGCAACTCAACCCCCCTGAGCAGAAACCCAGGGGTCCCCTTTCCCCTGTACTGTCCCTCCCTGGCCACCTCTAATCGGCACCCCAACTTCATCTCCCCTGGACCTGGGCAGCCCACCACCCTCCAGGAAGCTAGGAACTTCCTGAATAGGGGGCACTTCTATTCCCAGGCTCCCCTCTGTCAGGACCCCACTCCAGATGCTGAGTTTTGAGCCAGCACCTGCAACATCTGCCAACATCTGTGTACCAGTCCTTGACAGATGAGCTTCCCTCACAGCACCCTCAAAAACACCCTATGGGACTGGGAGAACTCTCCCCATTTTACAGAGGGGGAAACTGAGGCTCAGGAAGGCTCTTGCTCTTGCCTGGTCCCTGGCCCTGCTTTCCATGGGGCCCGAGGTGAGTCTCAGCCACCTGTGCTGAGGCACTCCACCTGGCCACCTGCTCCATGTGGGGCAGCCTAGCCTTGCCTTCACAGAGGGGACAACAGATGGGGGATAAAATCCCCCACCGATCTCCAATTCAGAGCTTGTGAGTACATTAGAATTCACCCCAGTGCTGCTCCAGCCCAGCAGCAGCCCAGTTGCTGGGGCCGTGTGGGCACTTGTCCTCATGCTGATGATGGGACATGTGCCTCCAGATGCTGCTGCTTCCTCTGCCTACCATGCCAGAGCGAGGCCCAGGACACCCTGTCCCCGAGGCGAGAAGGAAGCAGAACCCAGGGTCAGAGGGCAAGAGAGGGAAGCCCAGGGGCCTACCCAGGCACATCAGCATCTCCCTACAGACCACCAAGCAAGGGCTTGCCTTCTAGAAGTACCCATTGCTCAGCAATGTGACTCATTATGGGGATTCCTTGCAGTAATAGTCCCCATCCTCTCTCCACCTCCAGGCACCTCGAGCACAGGCCGGACCCCGCAGAACAGAGCGAGCAGAGCTCCAAGGGGAGAGTGAGGGGCCCGGCCCTGGGCCCCACAGGCCAGGTGGTGCCCAGCCTCCCCCAGTGGGTGGCTCAGCCACACACCTGCAGACCCAGGGTGGGGCTCAAGGACCAGCTGGGGAGCAGGTGGGGAGAAGGCACAGGAGGATGGGACCCTGGCAGGCAGCCACCTGCCCTCTCCTGGGCCTGGTGTGATCCTGAGCAGGTAGACAGCGGTGACCAGTGTCCACCTGGGAGACCCTTTAACCCTTGATTTCCCACATCTGCCCACACCCAGCCAGGCGCTCTCCCTCCTGCCCACCCCCGCCCCTTCCCCTCCTCTTAATGCATCTTGGCGACCCCCGGGAGGGGAAGGGAGGGTTCCAAGGATGAGGCCTGCATATAGCCAGGGAGGGGGGAGGGAAGGAGCCAAGGCCGAGAACAGCCTCATTAATATTTCAGAGGTGCCATCACTGCAGCTCCTGGGCCCTCACAGCTCCACCACTTGTGCTGCTGGAGGGAGGAGGATGGGAAAAGAGAAGGAAACAAAATCCGAGAAAACAGATTTAAAGGGACAGGCTCCCCCGCCCCCCTTGCTCCATTCCTTCCTCCCCCTGTTCCTGGTATAATCTGTGCACACGCCAAGTGGCTTTCACGCCTGGAACAGCTTTGGGCAAAAACAATAACAACAGAAAAAGGGCCAACCATCACCATGACGCCCCTTCTCACTCACGGACGCACCCACCTGCCTGGAGCTCTGCCCCTCAGAGGGGCCACCTTGGGGACACACTGGGGCTGCTGGCAAGGCCAAAGGGGCACTTCCCTTCCAGAACCAGGCGAGCAGACAGACACAGATGCACAGACTCCAGGCATTGGAAGTCCCTGCTAATAAGAGTCCAGCCAAGGAGGATTCTGGAACCTGGGGAAACACAAGTCTAGATTCCTAGAGGTGGCAGGGACCCAGGACATTACCCAATTCAGCCTGCACCTCCGGGTGGGTGCACTTCTATAGCATCCCTTGCTAACTGACGGCCCAGTGCTTTAGTCTAATCTAGAGCAGCGGGTGCCAGGCTGCCCCACTCAGGGAGCTTTAAAAATGCAGAGTCCTGGGCCCAGAGCATCCCATCCGGAAGGGCTATAGAGCACTCCACTTCCAGGGGGTCTGGATGCCTGTCCACGTCTGGGACCACACATTTGCCTGCCTCCAGAGGCTCCAGGGGGCCTAGCATTTTCCAGTTAAATCCCTGCCATAGAACGTAAAATGGTGCAGCCACTATGGAAAAGAGCATGGCAGCTCCTCAAAACTTAAACATAATATTGCCAAAGGGTCCAGTAGTCCCACTTCCGGGTACACACGAAAAAGAACTGAAAGCAAGGACTCAAACACATATTTGTACGTCCATATTCATAGCAACATCACTCATGATAGCTAAAAGGTGGAAGCAACCCAAGTGTCCCCAAAGGGAAGAGTGGATAAACAAAATGTGGTCTATCCATACAGTAGAATATTACTCAGCCACGAAAAGGAAGGGAATTCTGAGATAGGCTACAACATGGATGACCCTCGAGGACACTGTGCTCACTGAAATCAGCCAGTCACAAAAAGACAAATACTGCATTATTCCACTTCTGTGAGGTCCCCAGAGTAAGCAATCCAATCCATAGAGACAGGCAGGGGGGTGGTGGGTGCCAGGGGCTGGGGAGGGGAGGCGGTGTTTCACAGGGACAGAATTTCTGTTTGGGAAGATGAACAAGGTCTGCAGATGGACGGTGGGGATGGCTGCACAGCACTGTGAACGTGTTTATTGCCACTGAATTGCACACTTAAAAATGGTTATCACAGTACATTTTATGCTATGTGTATTTTACCACAATACAAAACACAATCTTGTCATTCAGCTAATGACTATATTCCCCCAACTCCCTTGCAGCTATGTATGACCATGTGACTATGTCCTGGCCAACTGGATGTGATCAAAAGTCGACTTCTCTCCAGAAACACCCTGGGGAGACAGGAGCGATGCAGGGCCAAGGCAGGCTTGGGGGTGGCCCCTGAAATGGGGAAGTATCCTGAGAGGCACGTGGGTTCAGCCCCTGGCCAAGGAAAATGTTCTGGCCTCACAACTTCAGGACTGTGTCCTTAAAGGAAGGAATGTGTTCTCCCCTTCTCCTTCCTGCTGGCTGGAATGCTGATGTGAAGACAGGAGCTGCAGCAGTTATCTTGTGCCATCTTGCATATGGAATCCACGTGCAACACAATCAAAGGAGCCCAGGTTCTTGACCAAGAAGCCATCGTACCCGCCTTAGGTTGTCAACCTAGACTTTTATGTGAGAAAGAAATCACTTCTCTCTTATCAAAGCCACCATTTTTCTGGGTTTCTGTTAAAGAGGCCAAATCCACAGCCTGAGTAGTTCAGATGTGTGCAGGGAGGAGTCCCAGGCTTCCCTCTATCCCAAATCCAGCCCCACTTCTGGGAGAGCCAGGAGGCCTCCCCAAAGTCTCCAGGACTCACGAAGTCCCCATATTTTTCTGGGTTACCTGGGGCATGTGACCATCTGAAGCTGAGTTCTCTTTCACCTCTGTCATTTGACACTGTCCCAGAAGTTCTGGTCAAAGCAGAGGGAAAAGACAGCCACAAACAAGAGACAGAATGGCAGTCCCCTCACAGGCAACAGCGAGCCCCGTGCTGTGCCGTAGTCATTGCGTTCACTCTGCGCCACAGCCCTGCAGCAAGGGATCATTAGGCCCGTGGTCAAACGGAGGCAGCTGAAGAACAGAGTGGCTAAGGCGATTACTCAAGGTCACACAGTGAGCAAGGAGCAGAGGCTAACATGAACACAGGTGGTATGGCTCCAGAGGATTCTATATTGCTCCCCTGCCAAGTTACTGCCCTGAAAACCCCAGAAAGTCAACGAACACATAATTAGAGCCAATAAAAAGAGTTCAACAAAGTGACTAGACAGGAAATCTGCCCCCATAAACCTCAGGGCTGGAGAGTATAGACACTGAAGTCTGAGAGGCCTGGTTGTGTGAGCTGGCTCAAGTCACTCAAGTTCTCTGGGCCTTCACTTGTTAATCTGTGAAATGGGTCCTCATTCCTCTTCACTTGGTAGGTGTGAGGACAGAGCCCCATCCCCACACCCACACCTAGGCAGGTCCTCAGGGGCTGGGCACATTTCCCTGTTAGACCTTCTCCCCGAAGATGAGCGACGAGAATGCTCTTTGTGCTCTATGTTGAGTTCGGTCCTGCCTGAGCGCCCCTCCCTCTGCCTGCCCTGGAGCCCCGAGCTGTCCTACAGCCCAGCAGGCCTCCGGGTTCACAGGTCAGGACAGGCTCCACCTGTGAAGGCAGAACATTCTGCTTGGCCAGGGGCTGAACCCACGTGCCTCTCGGGATGCTTCCCCAGCTCAGGGATCACCCCCCTGCCTGCTGGGACCCGGCATCACTCCTGTCTCCCCAGGATGTTTCTGGAGAGAAGTCAACACTCCGGCCCAGGTGGCCTTCACAGCACTGGGGACCTGGAAGCCAGGGGGAAGTTGGAAGCCCCTTTCTGGCTGGGGCCTGAAGTCTCATTACCAAGGCCACAACTCTATGCTGAGGGTTGGGTGACAGTCATTTGTTTCCTGCCAGAGAAGGCAAAAGCCGGAGAAGCAGAGAGCAAGAGAGCAGGAGCGTGAGCAGCCGGTGGGCAGGAAGCATAACCACACTAATGATCCAATTACAGAGAGCTGTGCGAGCAGAGCTGCACTGCGACAGGAGCCGCAGCCACATGCTCCCGCCCCGCTCTGCACACGCCGCCCCGTGCCCCAATGGCCCCACAGGCGTGGCCGGGCCTGTGCTCTTGGGAGTGGCACGGAGACCCAGAAATGCCATGGCTGGCCTCAGTGAAAGACTCCAGCCCACAAAGGGGCAGAGACTTCGTGTCTGGGGACCAGGAGGTAGCCGGTCCCTGTCCTCCCAGCCCTCCATAGCCAGAGAACACATGGATAGAACGAGAGGTGCCTCAAGCCTCCCCAGCTCTGTCCATGGTACCGCGGTGCCTGTCCCTGCCAGCTTCCAATCCCGGAGCCAGCTCCAGCACGGGAAGCAGTCAAGGCCTAAATGGGTAATTAAGGAAATTATAAACAGCTGGAGGCCACAGGGCTGCAGGCCTGGGGCTGAGTCCTTCCAGCTTGGATAGGCAGTGACCAGATAAGGAGACTACCAGGATGCACACGTGTCCTCCTGGGAAACAAGCCCTTGGGGTCCCACTGTGGATCTTGGTGGTGGTGATCTGGTTTTTGGAAACAGGCCAAAGTCCATGGGAGGACAGTCTGGGCGGGACTCATTGGGGTCAAGGTCACTGGCTAATGAAAGGATCTGGAAGGTAGGGCTCCAAATGAGGGGCTGAAAATGTGTGTGCTCACTTAGGCACCCCCCCTCGGAGATCTCCAGCTGCTTGCAAAGGGAGCCTCTTTGTGTCCCTCAGTGAACCCGGCTTGGCTGGAGGTTAAACCAGGTCCAGTGACCTGGCTGACTCACCCAGAGAGCCAACTCAGTGTGGAGAAAGAGCTGAGCAGGACTGTCACTATGTGAGGACTCTGGGCATTCAGCGGTGGGTGTCTTGGCCTTGGCATTGGTTTGGAAGAGGAGAGGGCAAGGGTGCTGGGTGCAACAGAAAAGGTGAGTTTAGACTACAGATGGGAGGCAAGTCAGCTGCCCTTCTGTGACCCGGATGCAAAGCTGTAGCATATCAAAGCGTTGGTGCCACTTTTCCAGGCTGATCGAGGCAGGATGCCCACTGCCAAATGTAGCGGTGGAGGAAGAGCCAGTGCCCCTAGAAAGGATGCCTCAGAAGTTGGGACCCAGGGAGGGTCATCTGAGAGGCTGGCAGCCTCTGATCCAGCATCCTTGCTAACCCCCACTGGCTGTGGCCACAGGACCTGAAGGGCACCCAGGGCTTGGCAGCTGTCTGAATCACACAGCCCGAGCTCTGCTGGCTCCTAAAAGACTATTTCTGACCAAGGAACCTGATATACAAATCCAGAAGCATTTCCATCAAAGCCCACAGTAGGTGCCACAAAGCTCCTGCAGTGCCCAGGAGGTGCCTGGAGGAAGTAGGGTCCTGCAGAAGCAGCAGGGTCCCTCTCATGTCAGGATGTGATGCCAAAGTGGGCTTCCAAGCTTCCCCCTCAGTGTGCCCCACAGCCCATGGAGGTCCACCCCAGCCTCTCCTCTGGGTCCCTCTGCCCGGCCCTGACTCTCTGGAACCACCCACCCATCACCCTGTCCTGCCTACACACGCAGCCACATGGGCCTCCCCGGGGGCCCCCAGGCCAGCCCATTCTTACCCTCTGATCCCATGGATGGATTGCAAGGGGCACTCTAATTCTGTTCCCAGGACAGAGGGTTCTAAGTGCAAAGGCTAGACCGTTGGTCACAATGCTGTGGGCAGGTGAGCCACAGGCCATGAGGAAGAGACCAGACTGGGTGGAAGAGGCACCAAGGACCGAGCCCAGCCTGACAGCCCTCTGCTTATCCACACCCCTCTTCCTGCTCTCCTGTACCAGACACAGCACTGTCAGATGGCAGCCTCCTTAACTGCAGGGGCTGCCCCACTCACAGGAGCCAGAGGAGCCCACACCAGCTGCTTGTGGCTCCAAACAAAGACTCGTGGTGTCTGGTCCTGGGTTCTTCTAGGAGAAATGGAGCTGAGGCCTGTGGACGGGGTATAGGAAAGGACCCCTGTGCCGGGCAAGGCAGGTGGAAGTCTGAATGCAGCCCAGAACCCTCACCCTGTCCAGGAAGTGGGGCTGGGCACATTCCCCACACTTCGCTCTGAGGGCACTGAGTGGTTTTGGTCAGGCTGCTCCAATCTGAAGAAAGGACCCCTCCCCATGAAGTCACATCCTGTGCCATCACCATGCTCCTGACCAGCAATCTGAGCAAATATAGGTTCAGTTATGAGCTGGCTGCCCCATGTGTCTTAACTCTGTTCAGGGCTTAGTGTTGAAATGCAGAGTGTGGGGAATTCTGAGTGTCAGGACAGCCCATGGACTGACGAAATTCCCAGGTAAGTTGGGAAAAGTGGCCATGGTGGCTCTTTTCATACCTCTTCATTCAGGGCAAGCCAAAGAAGTGACTTCCAAAAGAGCAGGAAAAAGGCCAAAGCTCTGTCATTTGAGGTCAGCAGCAGCCGGAATGGACAGGGCCAGCAATGACTTCCCAATCTCCCACTCTCGTCCTCGCTGCCAGGTTTGTTTTCCCGTCTCCCGACAAGGAGGCTCTGGTGTGCCTACACCTGCCTCCCATGCCATGCCTACGAGAGGCAGGCCTACAGCAGCTGCAGAGAGCCAGCCAGCCCAGGGAGCATCTGAGCATGTCCAGAGAATGCAGAGACACATGCTTTATTTTGTGGGGGAAGAGAAAGAGGGATTTGACAAAATGGTTCTAATATTCACCAATGAAGAAGCAAGCAAGAAGAACAAAGGGGTTTTGTTTTGCTTTAAGATTACTGAGATGGGGCCAGCAGGTCAGATATTAAATGATACCAGGTACAAAAAGCACACAGGCCCAACTACATACCAGAGTCAGTGCATGCTACAGGAGGCCTCATAAATTAGCCAGGGAATATTGATTTGATAAAAGAAATGAGGACAATTAGTTAGTAATCTGGCAAAGGACACACCCTAGATCCTCACCTCATGCTATTCCCAAGACAAATTTCCCTTGGATTACACAGGGGTGGGCAAACTGTGGCTCAAGTGCCAAATCTAGCAGCCAAATATTCTTGTGAATAAAGTTTTATTGGAACACAGCCACACCCATTCATGTGCATATCGTCTGGTCTGTGTCTACTTTCATGTTGCCACAGACTTGGGTAGTCGGGACAGAGACTGTGATCTGCAAACTGGAAAATATTTACTATGTGGCCCTTTGCAGAGAAGGTTTGTCGACCACTACATTAAAGAGTTAAACATCTTAAAAATGCAACCCCTTCAGAATGCGCCTGTGTGCAGACCCATGGAAAATCCAGAAATGAATAGCTCTCAAATTTCTGTAAGGGATTTTGTAAGTCTAGAAGCAATGGAAGAAATCACAAATAATTGTGAGATAAAAATGTTTACTTTTTTTTTTTTTTTTTTGGAGACAGAGTCTCACTCTGTTGCCAGGGCTAGAGTGAGTGCCGTAGCGTCAGCCTAGCTCACAGCAACCTCAAACTCCTGGGCTCAAGCAATCCTCCTGCCTCCGCCTCCCAAGTGGCTGGGACTACAGACATGCGCCACCATGCCCGGCTAATTTTTTCTATATATTTTTAGTTGGCCAATTAATTTCTTTCTATTTATAGTAGAGACGAGGTCTCGCTCTTGCTCAGGCTGGTTTCGAACTCCTGACCTTGAGCAATCCGCCCGCCTTGGCCTCCTGGAGTGCTAGGATTACAGGCGTGAGCCACCGCGCCCGGCCTAAAGGACACACTTTTAAAAAATGCCAACATCAAGAAGCTTATATTGAGTGCAGATCGACCTCGACTCAGAGGAGGAACAGGTACCAGCAGCTGGGGTGGTCAGAGAGGGCTTCAAGGTTGAGGTGGGGCTTGCACTGGCTGGGAAGGGAGGACAGCTCTTCGTCAAGTAGAAATCAGGTGGAAGGGAAGGTCACAGGCAAGAGCCAAGCAGGCTTGCAAAAGACGTGCTTAGTGCCACTGAAGAGAGCCACACAGCTGGAGCTGTGGCTCTGAGGGTGTGCGGTGGGAGGCAAGGCTGGAAAGGCAAATGGAACAAATCCGACAGTTCAGCTATTGTAAAACAGGGCTACCGCCTACTTCTGTGCAAATTAAAGTGGTAGTGGACATTATCTGTCTGGTACTGTGCTGGCACAGAGCAGAAGGGCAGTGAATGCTACCTTAAAAACAAAACCAAAACCAAAAACAGGCTGGCTTAGGGCTTTATACTTTTTCCAAAGACTGAGAAAATGAACCTGTTTCTCAATGTTCACACTAATTCTGTTATAGAGAAATGGTTATTGTCTGATTAAGGTGTATTTATATAGGGGTCTCTGACAGCTAAGATCCCTTCTCCTGAGTTGGTAGGTTCTCAAAAGAAGTTACCAAAGCCTACAAGGTAGGAGCCATTCAAGGCATCTCAGGGGGTGTGATAATCCAGTCCGGCCACTGCAACGTGAATTGGCACAACCCTCAGACCCAACATGGGAACTGAGGGGCAACACTCCCAGCAGGGATCCTGGGTCACTGAATCTGTTCAAAGACAATGTATTCATTTCTCTAAAGAAGCTGGAAACTTCTTTAGAGAAACAAATGAAAGAAGCCTTTCTACCAGGGAGTTAGAAGGCCACCTGGTGGCAGGGCTGGCAGGGGACCAGCAGAAAATACGGCCTGAGAAGACACCAGGGTTTGGGAGTGAAGGCACTGAGTGAGAGTCTCCCTTTGGAAAACAATGACCTGACAGCTATTAGATCTCACACAAGTTCCTGAACCTTCCGGGCCCTGCTTTCCTCATCTGTAAATAAGAAAATATCAACCTCACACACATCTTAGAAATTAAGACAATGAAAGAAGTGCCTACTACACGATCAGGAGCATTTTTACTATTCAAAAAGCCTTACGTGGGTAATAAAAAAATAAAAATACTTATCATTTAGCAGGTGTCAAAAATGTACCAAGTGCTTGCTTTGTTTACTTGTCACACCTCCCATTTTTGAGAGGTAAATTAGGCTCACAGAGGTAAGCGGCATGTCCCTGTCCCAGTCAAAGGTAGAGCCGGGATTTGGATGCTCTCTGCTTTGTTGCCTTCCACCGTCCTGCCTCTTTCAACATCAGTGTCCAGTTGGATGACTGCACTAACTCGACACTCTAGTAGGGACTTGGTAAACCTACTCTTTTGCTTTTTTTTTTTTTTTTTTTAGACAGAGTCTCACTTTGTTGCCCGGGCTACAGTGCCGTGGCATTAGCCTAGCTCACAGCAACCTCAAACTCCTGGGCTGAAGCGATCCTTCTGCCTCAGCCTCCCGAATAGCTGGGACTACAGGCATGCGCCACCATGCCCGGCTAATTTTTTCTCTATATATATTTAGTTGGCCAATTAATTTCTTTCTATTATTAGTAGAGACGGGGTCTCGCTCTCGCTCAGGCTGGCCCCGAACTCCTGACCTTGAGCAATCCACCCGCCTCGGCCTCCCAGAGTGCTAGGATTACAGGCGTGAGCCACCGCGCCTGGCCTTACTCTTTGCTTTTAAGTCTAACAAAAAATCTGAATATGGCAGTCCATCTCATGTATGTTAAGGGAAATTAAACAAAAGGAGGAGGCTTTGTGGGGAGGGGCATCCTGTATATACTTGTGGGGCTGGAGGATGGTAATAGCAGCAAATCAGACTGAAGTAGGGTTGTTCATCCCAAGCTAGAGGCTTTCCTTCAATGTTCTTACTCTAGAAGGAAATCTCCAGATGGGGAAAGGGAATTTCACCTTTTATTTTAGTTAAGAAGGGTTATACCTCTACAGAGCTGTTTCCACTGCCACTATCATATTAACACATTCCGTAACTGAATCCTGAAAAGTCAAATGTATTTCAGAACTGTTTCTGGGATTTGATAGAGATGATCTAAAAGTACATACCCCAGGCTGTTCTGAAGGTAGTGACTTATCTCAATTGATTATTCATAGTCAGTTACAGACTGAACTCCTTGTTCTACTTTTCCTTCCCTTCTCACTGCTGCAAGACTTCACCAGTCTTTTTTTTTTTTTTTTTTAAAGTACATACACTGTATATTAGGCAGCCCAGGAAGGCCTGGGCAGTCCTAATAACCAACAACATGAGTGTTTCTGCAGTGAAATGTATGACTGTTGACATCAGCAGGATAAAAACAAATCATAGATTGTCTCACTTTAGTTCAGGTTAGGTCTTTGTTACCAAATCAGTTTTGGTGGCAGACTGATGAAAAATGTTTGGTTCTGAGTATTTCTGAGTTGCAGACTGTGGATAGGGGAGTACGGACCTGTTGATAACAACAGGAGCAACAATCAGCGGCATCTCCCAAGTGCTTACTGTGTGCCAGGTGCTCTAATTATGTACTATGTCAATTGATTTTCAAAGCATATATGTCATAGAACGGGCACTTTGAACATAGTGCAATCACTGTATAATTCTATGATGGATAACGTAAGACAGTACAGGCCGGGCGCGGTGGCTCACGCCTGTAATCCTAGCACTCCGGGAGGCCGAGGCGGGCGGATCTCTCAAGGTCAGGAGTTCGAAACCAGCCTGAGCAAGAGTGAGACCCCGTCTCTACTAAAAATAAGAAGAAATTAATTGGACAACTAAAAATATATAGAAAAAATTAGCCGGGCATGGTGGCACATGCCTGTAGTCCCAGCTACTCGGGAGGCTGAGGCAGAAGGAACGCTTGAGCCCAGGAGATTCTGTCTCAAAAAAAAAAAAAA
>CAUYRT010071497.1:0-20529 GCA_963574885.1 Lepilemur ruficaudatus
CTTTGACAGAGTGGATTTTTGAATGTGGCAAGATGGGTCAACTTGAGTGGTGATATGTTTTGGGAGGTCAGCTCACTGCAAATTGTGACTGTAAACATTGTACTGTAAATGCTTTGTAGTTTTCCCCCAATTAAAAAAAAAATCTTACCTAAGAGAAATATTTCCGAGGATATAAGCAACAATCAGAAAGAAAACATTCAAAGAGAAGAATTAATAGAGGCCTTCAATTGCTATTTTAGCAGATCTCTCTCCATCCATGTATTATTACCCAACATCTTGCTCAGAGCAGCCTACAATGTTATTAGTCTGCTAATACTAATTTTCCATGGGTCCTGAAAAGTAATTTAGCAGCAGAGATAATTATTCACCCCAAATATACTAGGGAAGTAAATCACAACAGGTATCGTGACAATTATAGAAGTGATATTTAGATGTCTTGATTCCTAGTTATTTACTAAAGTTGATTTCTAGGGAGGTTTGGCTACCTGTTTCTTTGTTATCTGTTAGTATACATATTTCTTCCATCTGTAAAGCTTTCAGTGTGGAAAATAAATTCCAGGATGTGATGATTAGTGACAAAAGAGCTAAGGATTACCAAGAAAGAAACCAAGGAAGAGAAACATGCACAAAATGTTGAAGAAAACTAGCCATGATTTTCACAGTTGTTTCACTCTAGATCATTGTTTTTCATACTTTTAGCCACAATTCACAGTAAGAAATACATTTTATCTCAAGACTCAAAGTAGTTATCTTCACTCTGTGTAATGTTCCTTTGCTGCTATGTCTATTTTATTTTTAGAATTCTGGTCAGGATGTAATAAACGGGTCAAAATCTATAGTTTGAAAATCTCTGCTTTAAATTGTCTACAGCCAAAAAAAAAAATGAGTTAATAATGACATAGGCTAGTCCAAGCCAACTTTAGTAAGAAAGATATTTAACATGATCTTTTTTTCCCCTCACTGACAAATGTGTAATTTTTAAAAACAGAAACCTAGCGCATTTGATTAATATTGTATTGTAAGACTCATCTGGGAATGTAGAACATTTTGTTTGCCATCTATGAATCATACAAGAAGCATCTTTTCTGATTTTTATACCCATTTTTTAAACAAAGGAAATGATACAAATGGTATTCTAATTCCATTAAGAAAAAAAACTTTTCAAAAGATGGAAATGAAATGTGCTCAACATTGCATATTTTTAGGATGCTGAAGGGTTTTTACTTAGGTTGCCTGCTCTTATTTCAATATACTAGTCAGCAAGCAAAGATGTATTTGTTGTTGTTGTTTTAAATCAACTCGTGTGAATTTTAACCATCAGATTTCTGCGTTCTCAAATAAATCACTTGTATCAAATTCATCTGTTCCCTTTTTTTTTTTATGGTCTATCACAAGTGGGTTGCAGCTGGCTGCCTTACAAACTAGAATTTGGATTCAATTAACAGCTTCACTGAAAGATTTCTCTCTAGTATCTGGGCTTCTTTGTTGCTATACACACTGAACATGGCTCTAGCACAATTACTTAAAGCACCCTCAATTAGAAATTGCAAGATAGCTGTCGTCAAACTTATGTAATGTGGACCAGCCAGGAATCTGGCAGAATTCATATGTGCAACAGATTAAATACCTACATTGTTTTCTCATCTTGAAGCAAATACGTTGCTTTTATAGCTAATGGAAAAATCAGAAGGGTTTCCATTATCTTCGTTTTAAAAATACACGTACAACAAAGCCAATCTCAAAGTAAAATGCATGTTTTTAAAATATCATATTTAGGAAGTGGATAAAATAGCTTTATTTTAATCAGAGTGAAATTTTAGCATCACTTTTAAGACATGAAATATAAAAATCATGAGGGATTGATAGCTTTTGAATAAGTAGCACAGTTGCTAAGCGCAATGAATTTTACCGTCTGGAAAGCCCATTTAAAAGTCACTCTACTTCTACGCAGCATTGTGTCATACGGTGGAAAGTGCACCAGGAGGTATAGAAAGCCCAGGATTTGGTCTTTGCTGAGCCATTAACTGATAGTGTAACTTTAGGTGATTCAATTAACCTTTGTTGTTTTTTTTTGTTTTTTTTTTTTGAGACAGAGTCTCACTCTGTTACCCGGGCAAGAGTGAGTGCCGTGGCGTCAGCCTAGCTCACAGCAACCTCAAACTCCTGGGCTCAGGCAATCCTCCTGCCTCAGCCTCCAGAGTAGCTGGGACTACAGGCATACGCCACCATGCCCGGCTAATTTTTTCTATATATTTTTAGTTGGCCAATTAATTTCTTTCTATTTTTAGTATAGACAGGGTCTCGCTCTTGCTCAGGCTGGTTTTCAATTAACCTTTGTAGGCCTCGATTTCATAATTTTAAAGGTGAAGGTGTCGAACCACATGGTTTCTAAATTCTATAGTATCTTGGGAATAGTTAGGCTTGAGATAGTTACTTAGCATATGAATGTTAGCAAACAGTCATTACCCACTCCTTTCTTTCCACATTAATTACTGGGTACCTAGCATCATATAGGCAGAAAGTAAAACAGTATCTTTCTTTGGATGCCAGAAACTTTAATAATCATTAAAAAACATGTCTGACTCCTCTTAGAAACTAATAGAAATGAGGTTTCTAAAAGTTTATTCTGGTTATTTAGGCAAAGCTTGTGATTGCTATACTAAAAGAATAAATCCTATAGAAAAACAAATTAATAAAGACTGAAGACAATATGATATCTTAGGATAAAACAGTGTGCTCATCCACTTATATCCATGAAAAAAGACAATGTGTTTTTATACAATTGCATTGAACAAAAATTACACTTACGAATACTAGGTCTACCAGAGAGAAGGAATGGTGACCATCTGGAGCTAAGAAGTTTCTTCTTCGTGTAATCACGGTGATGACATCATTTGTAAGTGGCAGAACATAGTAAAGCGTTTATCTTTCATTCCACAAGGTGGTGTGTTTTGCGTATAAACTAGTCGGGGTAGTATTTTTATTCTGAATCTAATGATGTGCTTTTTAAATGGTTTTCTTATTTTTGCCTTGTTTGTACATCATTTAGAATCCTGCCTCTGGGTCTAACAAATTGCCTGATGTCAATGCAGATACATGTACTTGTTCTCAAATTGGTAACATATGCCAAGATTTTCTGTGTTGCCCTCAATAAACACACTTCTGGGCATATTCTTGACCCTGATCCCCATGAAAAGTCCAAATGTGTTCCTTTTCAGCAAGAAGA
Organism: Lepilemur ruficaudatus; assembly: GCA_963574885.1. Lineage (NCBI taxonomy): Eukaryota > Metazoa > Chordata > Mammalia > Primates > Lepilemuridae > Lepilemur > Lepilemur ruficaudatus. The sequence goes on from CAUYRT010071497.1 coordinate 3,227, forward strand.
TCAGCTTCCCCTGTGGTTTTTTTCCCCCCTATGACTATGGTTTAAAAAATTAAAAATACTTTAGAGAAATAATATCTCTTATCTGTAAATATTAATATTACATGCATAAATATAGGACTGAATGACATTTTGGAATAATATTAGAAGTTATTTGAAACAAAAGTTGAACTGTTGGCAATAGTTCATCCATTTTAACCTCTCTAAGAACCTACCTAGAGCCTCCAAATACCCAGGTTCTGTCTTTTCCACTGTTCCATGGTAACTTCTTCAACTGAGCCCTGTCTCAAATACTGACTCGTGAATGATGAGTTTCAAGGAATCCGGGTTAAAGGTGTTTGATTTCTGATTCTTTGTCTCCTAGATCTTTGTTTCAGATACATCCGTAAACTGCTCATTAGTACATTGGCCAAGTCTCCATTCATTCATTCACTCTCTCACTTATTGTTAAATGTTTGTTAAGGGCTTTCATTTTTGCAGGCATTGAGTTAAGCATCGAGGAAGCAGAAATGGAATGAACTCTCCCTTAACAGTAATGTGAGAGCAATGACAGCATTAAACACAATATTCAGCAGAGTAAATGAAACAATAACTTTTTATTTAAAAAAATCCTTTATTCCTAATGATTTTCTCTATTATTGATTTGAAATTATTTGTTTCATTTGTTTTCTGCTTTCCTGTCTTTAATGTAGTTTAAGCTAAGAGTTATTTATGGTTTAAACACCACCTCTTGCCAGAAAAAAAAAAAATCAGTAAATGCATTTAAACATTTTGAGAGTTTCAGTGGCTCCTAATTGTTATTCCATTCTAATTTTTAGATTAAAATAAATTTATATTCTCATTGTATACTTGGGTTCTAGAATGTTAGAAAAATGGAGGGAAACGGTCTCTATCAGCAGGTCTTTGGGGAATGGAACTTGAATGCTATTTATTTGGAAAGGATTACAATCGGTATGAGCTCAGAGATCAGGAGACAGAACCCACTACTAAAGCAAATATAATTATTAATAGGACACATAATGGAGGGTTTAACTGTGTTTAAACAGAAATGAGTAGTTGCTTTCCACTCTAGGAGGGGTTGGTTGTCTTGTTAAAGAGGATCCCAGCTCAAATGCAAAGCAAAACCCGTGATCAAATGGTTTCTTGGGCTAGAGGATTAGCTCAGGTGTTTACCTTCAACAGTCTTTCTACTCAGGGCATACAAATGGCATGTTAGACTTAAAAAACATTTTGTGTACTGAGAAAACGATTGTATTAAGTGGTAAGGTAATTCTTACTCAAACTGAAAATGTCTCTTTTTCTTTCACTCAAATTGAGTCATCAGAACTTTCAGTTAAGCCAATAAAAGGAAGAAAGAATAAAATATTCGGAAGTAAAACATGTCTATACTTACACAGTTGCAAGTTAGAAGTGGTCGGTTAATTATCTTTATTAAGCTGCTATCCACTGCAATGCTTAGGACTGTAAATATCTGAAGTGCTGAACCAATATTAATGAATTGATTCTTACAACACTCTTTAAAATGTGGTAGTGTTGTTGCCATGATTTCTAAGAGAGAAATTTCAAACCATTTCTGTGAGAGTACACTGGGCTGGCAGGACTACCACAAATTTAAGATACCCTTAAGTAAGTTAGTCCTGTTCTGGAGGTAAAGTATGAACATCTGCAACAGTTAGGGAATAATTCAAGACTGGACATGATTACATGCCAAAATAGACAATAAGTGATCAGAGAAGAGAGGTAGAAAACTAGATCTGCAGTCAATCTTAGAGCAAAGGGCTTACTTTGCTTCTTAAGGAATGGGAGGCATTAATAGACTATGACTTCCTCTTACACCCTAACTGCCTCAGTACTATAGTTACTTTGAGATCAGGGAAGGTAATTATTCCTCAGCTACCTCTGGACACATGTGTAACATACTATCCTTGCACTCAAAGACAGTAACTTTGGCATCTAAGATGGCTGCGGTCCTGCGTGTCAAATTTGCCTAAGAGACAATAAAAATCAGGCATTCCCCAGGAGCAGATCTTAAAAATTAGAGAAATGACCGGAAATTCGGAAAAAAACAAAAGTTGGGGCAAACATTGTGCAGTTTCCTACCTGAGTTCCCCACTCCCTGCGTTTTTAAAAATAAATAAATTCATTCATTCATTCATGAGATTTCCAAATGCATTCTTTTGACATATGGTAAGAGTGTAAACATACTGGATTTATTCAGGGAAAGAAGCAACCTGATTGATTCCAATAGTACCTCAGAATTTATTCAGTAATGTCAAAAGTCACAACTTCTTTTTATCACTTCGGATTCACAAAATTACATCCGAGGAAGATACATGCTCAAGTGTGATTGCTCCCAGACGTGCATTCTTCCTCCATCAAGGCTCTGAAGTAACACTAAAAAGCCAACTAGTACTTGTGTGGGTTGTGGTGGCAACTCCACACTGCATGTTGTGCCAAACCTGCGAAGCAATCAGGGTGTATCCTGACACCAGTCATTTTCTCTCTGGCATCTAAACTTTGGATTCTTCTGTTGATATCCCCGTTCTCCAAGTTTAACTAGCTGTCGTGTATTCTTTTGTCGAGGCGAGGGCAGGAGTGATGGGCAGGCGAGTACGGGAGTGAACGTGTGAAAGATCAAAAGCATGTGAAAAATTGCTAAGGAATAGAAGAGTTCTAATACCAGAGACGATGCTATCCTTACATTTTGAAATGAGCAGTGCAAAACGCAAAGCACACTTTAACTGAATGTAGGGAGAGTATACACTGGAATGAAGTTGAGGGCTGCCAAGGGTTAAGTCCCTCCCACGCCCACATGTCACCACGCTGATCGGCAGCAGGAGACACTGTTGCGCTGCGCTCTCTTCCCAGAGTGAGGTCTGGGGATGAAATCAGAGATCATCTGTTTGTGAATGTGGGGAAACGAACCCATTTTTACTGCAAGGGTTTAATGTGATGTTGATGGTAAGTGACATGATCACTGCAAACAGATGCCATATGGAGTCTCGTTGATTGACGTGCAAATCTCTGACAGCAGGAGCCCAGGTTGTCAGTTTGCCTTCATGGTTGTCTTACTGAGATCTAGTCAGGAAAGGATCCTCTTCATTTCAAATGTTAGAACATGAATCACGCAGGCAGAGGAAGAAAGGGTTCTTCTCTCGGGCTGTCCCATTCTAAAGTGTGAGCGATAGGGGGAAATTCACTAAAGGTGAGACTTAGGAACTCTGAAATGCCCCTTAACAAATTCTCATCTTTAAATGGAGAAAATTTTCACCTGATAGCTCACGAGGGCCTGTTTTCTTGCTCAAAACGATGTTTTATTATCTTTTTAGACAGTTGCTCTTACCTTGAAAGGGTTTGCTATCTTTCTAGATCTATGTGGGACAATTTTTGGTGAATTTGGGATTTAGTGGAATGGGGGATTACGGCCCCTGATGCTTTTGTGTGAGGTTAGATGCTGTCATGGCACAAAGAGAAAAAAAAAATGACTTTACCATGTGTAGTAAAAGAGCGACTGACTTAAATTAGAAAACCTCTCAGGAAGCAGCCAGAGGAGACTTTCCAACCGAACTAAGTTTGGGAAACATGTGCACGTTGGTTTTAATTGGTACAGTCTGATTAAGCAAATCAATGGAATGAAGTATTTATAAACTCCAGAGTGAGTGGTATTCTTTAGACTCTCGAGGAACTATATATTATGTTAGACGCTAATCACATGTGATTTTATAAGGAAAAGCACTTGGCAACAACATGAGAAATGATGGCATTGGGTAATGTGATGTAGTGGAAAGGAATCTGAACCCAAAGCCTATATATACTTCATCCAATGGGAGATTCTAATTATATTTTCTGGGCTGGTTTTTGATTGATTGGCTCATATGATGTTTGTTTTAATAGCATTTATTAGAGATTTTTTCCTGCTGTAAAAGCAATACGTATTTTTCATTAAAAACTTGAATAAGAGAAACCGTATTTTTACTACCCGAAGACAACCATTATATTTCTCTATGTGCAGGTTTTTAATTTTTAAAAAATATACCGTATATGCAATTTATATTCTACTTCTTAAACTCCACACTCTATCACATCAGATATGTTTTGTGTTAAGGTCTTCTAAATTTTCTTTTATTAGCTGCAGAGATAATTAGCAAATGAATATACTGTGGTATTCTTAATTATTCCCTCATTGATACTCACCACTTTCTTACCATAATAAATACCGTTGCAATGAACATTTCTCTGCAAAGCTGTATCTCTAGAATCTTGGCTTACATTTATGTAATTGGCTCCCAGGCACAGACTTATTAGGTTAAGCTATAAAAACTTTTTCAAGGCTTCTGTGAGAAATCATGGAGTTGTTTTCCAGAATGGTTGTTTCAGTTTACACTCTCTCTAGCAGAGTGTGATAGTGTTCATTTCATGGCTTATTCAGATGGCTGATTTTTGAAACTCTCTTGAGATTTTGTGAGGCACAGGGGAATCTGGAAGGAGGCGGTTGCTCTTTGACTCTTTCCTTAACCCCCCTTAATTCTTTTGTCTGCTTGTCTTCATTACGAGATGAATTACAAAATGCCTCACAAAAGTGTTACATAGGGGAAAAAGCAGTAAAAATAAATGGAAAATCATTCATAATTTTCAAATACTTTTTAAGTACCTGCTCTATATGGGATTATGTTATATATAAAGTTTTAAAAATTGGGAACATTTAATAAATTTTTATTTTCACCGGATGATAGTAGTCTAGGGCAGGGGTCCCCAACCTATGGTGCGTTGTGTAACTATTTCATTGTATATTACAATGTAATAATAATAGAAATAAAGTGCACAATAAATGTAATGCACTCGAATCATCCTGAAATCATACCTCCCCTCCCCAATCCATGGAAAAATTGTCTCCCATGAAAACAGTCCCTGGTGCCAAAAAGGTTGGGGATTGGCTGGTCTTAGGGGATGAGAAGATAAAAAACTTTGGTTAGCAATTAGGAGACCCATCCTGTATCTGGCTGTTTCGCTAACCTGCTGTGTGACCTTGGGCAAATTACTTACGGAGGGCATTGGATTTAACCAGATCATCCCTAAGGTGCTTCTGACTTGAAGCATGCTTGATGGTATCAGAACTATATTTTCATAAAGGAATGACTCTTCTAACTCCTCCTCCTTCCAAAATCCAAATGGATAGCGCCTATAAAAATTATTTCCCAAAACTTTCAGTGAGTTTAAATCTGTATTGATATACTGGGGGAACTTTCTTGTTTCTATCCAGATTTACTTTAAAGAGATACCCTGATGAGAGCATAACCTTTGTATGATCCTTTTGTCAGTTAAACAAAAACAGATGAAAGTTCTAACAAAGAATCCTTTAAAAATATAAATATACTGCAGAATATGCCAAATTATACCCTAAGCTTTGTAGTGTAATGGTCACTGGTTTCAGTGGGAATTTCACACAAATCTTTGAAATCAAAATGTAAGGCTTGTAATTACAGCACAAAAAATATCCTACTCTAAACAGATAGCATCACTTTATCTAGGCTGCAATTAACACTTTGTTTCTTCCACTTTTGTGTATACTCTAAAATATGGTCCTAGGAGGAAAAAAAAATCATACATTATTTCCTAGCAGGATTTTCTTACGAAATATTTAGTTAGATGTGTTTTTTAAAATAACAGCTTTATTGAGATATAATTCACATGCCATATAATTCACCCTTTTAAAGTGTATAATTCGGTGGCTTTATAGCATATTCAGAGTTGTACAACCATCATCATAGATGTGGGTTAAAATGAAAATGTCTGGACAATATACCTCGTGCTTGCTTCTGTTTATTGGATTTGGTGTTATATATAGATTTTTTTTTCATTCAAGACTTTGTAAGAATTTAAGCCATTCACAATTAATAAAATAACTGGATATGTTTTATGGGCCTATTTTCAGTTCAACTTGACATCTACCATCTACCAAATCTTACTTGGAAATATTTTGTTTACATAAAAAAAAAATTACAAGTGTATGTTGGTTTTATAGTATGATGAAAGATAAGTAAGTTGCTTGCAAGAGTTCACGTTTCTGAATTTATTTTAAATATTATTTAAAATTTTTGCTTCCCTCTCTTGACTTGTAATTCCAGTGGATGATTAAAAACATATATCATGCCCAGAGAAAAATATATGAAGGTGATGTAGGAATAGTAATTGTCTCTTCCAGCTATGGAAAAAAACAAAACAAAACTGCTTATATCTTGAGAAAGCATAGGTATGATTCAAAGTGATAAGTAAGAATCATTGAGATATTTGTATTTTATCCTAAGTATTTCAGAAGATCAGTTATGAAGGAGTTAACTAGATTTTTCTACTTAAGCCTTTGCTTCGCAATAAGATTGCTAGTAATGTTTTCTTAACTATTTTATAAACAAGCTAAATAACTTACTATTGTACTGAGTGATTTTCTATAATATGTACTAATATAAAAGCATAATATTACCATTTTAAGTTTAAATAAAACCTTTTCTCTTTTATACTCAGTAAGCTTTCTAAGAAGACCTCTCGGCTGTCTTAGAAATTGAATGGGTTATTATAAACTATTCTCCTATTATTCAATTTGAAATATTGATTATATAACTGATTTTACAGATGAAAAATTTGAAGTAAACCTCTTACTAAATAGGTTAAAAAAGGGGAGAGGGCTAATAGTCTTGCTAGGACCTTAGAGCAGACCTGAATGATAAGAACCTCCACTGTGTCTGTACAAATTACTTGAGATGACCTTGAATCTGTCATTTAACCCTTACATGCCTCATTTATCCCATCTGCCAAATGAGAGGAAAGAGTGTTTTAGTTACGTGGTTGCTTATGATGACCAAAAGTAGTTGTATTACGTCAGGGATTTGTATTAATATATGTTCTATTGCTGGGAAAAACATCAACAAACTATTTTTAATATGACCTATGAATTTTCTACAGTATCTTTATCTACATTTGGGAAACTAGTTTAACTGTGAATGTAAAATACACTGAAACACTATGAAAGTATAAATAAGCTAACGAGGATTATATGGTTTTAGAGACATTATGCACACTGATTTTTGTTCTTCTGTTTTTTGGTGAATGTTGAGATATATGAGAAGCGAACTTAGCTTAAGGAAAGTAAAATGACTCATAATGAGACATAAGAAAAATTCAGAAAAGAATATGGGACAGTTAGCAGAGATCAAATACTTAGAGAAAACAAACATGGAAACAAGTTAGAGACTGACAATGGTAGGCATGACTTTCGTTGGTTATTTCTGGAAATGTTCTGTGTTTTATAATGCAGTTTATATTTTAGTTGGGTGCTAATTACTGAGGCAGCATTGTCTTCTAGAAAAAAGAAAGACAGCCCTCTGCTGTCATCTTACTCCCTTCTGCTTGCTGTCAAAACAAGAGAGGGCAAAACAAGCACGGGTGGCTGTAATCCCAGCACACTGGGAAGCCAGGGAGGGAGGATTGCTTGAGGCCAGGAGTTCAAGATCAGCCTGGGTAACATAGCGAGACCATGCATCTTCAAAAAATAAAAAATTAGCCGGGCATGGTGGTGCGCGCCTGTAGTTCCAGGTATTCAGGAGGCTGAGACGGGAGGATCGCTTGAGCCCAGGAGTTGAAGGCTGCAGTAAGCCCTAATCATGCCACTGCACTCCAGCCTGGGCAAAAAAGTGAGACCCGGTCTCTTAAAAAAAAAAAGATAGAAAGAAAGAGCAAACCCCACGGCACAGTAGCCAGGGAGTAATACTGTGACAGTCTGGCATCAGCACCGCATGGTCTGAATCCTTGTTTTACAGCTTCATTCAATTTCCCTCTGAAGTGAGTTCACATTGTCATCATTTAAGTATACAAACATAATTCTTTTTTAAAAGATTACTGCACTCTGGGAGGCTGAGGTGGGCGGATCGTTTAAGTTCAGGAATTCAAGACCAGTCTGAGCAAGAGCGAGACCCCATCTCTACTAAAAATAGAAAAATTAATTGGCCAGGCGTGGTGGTGCATGCCTGTAGTCCCAGCTACTCAAGAGGCTGAGGCAGGAGGATTGCTTGAGCCCAGGAGTGTGAGGTTGCTGTCAGCTAGGCTGATGCCACAGCACTCTAGCCCGGGCAACAGAGTGAGACTCTGTCTCAAAAAAAAAAAAAAAATTAGTAATACCATCTAATAGAGATGTGTGTGCCATTGAAATTTGGGTAAACCCACGTGAGGTGGAGGCATCTTCTATACAAGATTTCTCTTGAAGTGAAACAAAAATGTGCTCCTTTGTAACCAAGAGAAACCTCAGCCAAAAATCGTTTTGGAACTGATGAGCACCTTTGTACTCAATGAAGCAGCTTGAAAGATTATTTAAAATGTATACTGACCACATAGGCCTAGAATTGTTATTTTTTTCGTTATTTTATCAAAGCATATGGGAAATTCCAGCTGTAGATGGCAGCATCAGACTAAGGCATCCTTTCAGGAGCCTCCCATGGCCAAGTTGTGAGATGCTAAAAGCTCTTTGGTGCCTGGAGGACTACAGTTCATTCACTAAAAAACAGCCACAGTTTTTCTTTGTTGGAGGTGAAAACATTCCTCCATTCTCCAAGCGTCCATTTCTGAAGTCACTGTGATCAGACTTACCCTCAAAGCTTTGGGCACGTTCCTCTAGTTGTGGGGTTTGGGAGACGCAAGGAATGTGTAGAGCTTCTGAAATTAACATTGTAGGGCCTTTGAAAACACAGACTTGTCAGCATTTCACATTAATAGACCTTTTATTTGTTTGCTTTTCCTCCTGATTTATAGACAGCACCCCATTACGGAGGAGGTCTATCTTCATTTAAATAACTTTCAAGTTATTTATGACTGGCAATGACTTTGAGGCTGGGGTGTTTTCCTTCATTTTATTTTTATTAACAAGTTTATTCTGGTGCTAGTGATAACAGAGCTTAAAATAAAAGCAATTTAACAGTACTATGGATGATTGGAATAATCAGAGTTAATTGCATGACAGATCTAAATTTTTCATAAAGTCCTTTTTCATTTCCAGCTATATTCTAACTTAAATTTATAACAAAAGAAAATAGTAGTAAATGATGAAAACTCACTATGTGACAGACACTGTGTAAAGGCTCTTTTGTGTCGTATTTCATTTAACCCTGGCTACGACCACACAATTATTCTTATTTTGCACCTGAAGAAGCAAGGGCAGAGAGGTTCAGTGACGCACCTAAGATCTCACAGCTGGAGCCAGGCTGAGAATGCAGGGTTTTTATGATACGATTGATTCCTTCAGAACCATAACTCTACTTCTCTGAGGGAAAAGGCAGACTAGGAAGTAGGGCAGGAGGCCTTCAAGACTGGACGTGCCTGGCAAGCACTTGGAATGGATGGTGGGTGATTCTAAAAATTTTTTCTGTTTCTTCATTCAATACATATTTACTAAGTTTTTAGTATGTATCAGGCCCAGGATAGGAACTGATGAAACACTAACATAATCTGTAATAGGGAAACCAGCACACAAATAATTATAACCCAGTATACTCTGTCGCTGCATTTAGTACCTTGTATTACGTGGTAACATAGGAACACAGAGAAGGCAAAGGTTACCTGGGGTGGGAGGGAAAAGAGCCTTGCTGAAGGGATGGAGGAAGATCATTCCAAACAGAGAGGCAGTATAAACCAAAGACAGCATGTTATGCACCTTTAATAATGCAATCCAGTGCAAAATCTAGAAAATAATTTTGTTGAGTTCAAAGAGAAGTGTCAGAGTCACTATTTTCTTAAAAACCCTTAATCTAGAAAGTATTATTAACCTAATAATGCTAAATCTCAAGGTCACTTATATGGCAACCTCAACCATCAAAAATCTGGTGAAGAATCTGGGAAGGGAAAAAAACATAAGAAAACTAACATTTATTGAATAACCACTCATGTTATCTCAGTGCTTCCCATTAATTCTGTGATACTAATATTAATGCATCTGTTCTATGATAAGTCTTTACAAATTAAGGAACTTGCCCATGGTTAAGCAACTAGGAAAGGGCAGAGTCAGAGTTGGGACCCTGGTGCCCATAGCATCTGTGCTCTTTGTTTCCTCATAGGACCCAAAAGTTGAGTATCTCAAAGTCTATGTACCGGGACGTTCTTATGCACTTTACCCATCAAAAAGCTCTTCAAACTCTGACTCAGGTGGTTTCCTTTTATAAATCACAAATCCATTCCCATTGCCAACTCCTCATCTTCTCACACACTGATTGAGAATGAACCTCCTAACTCCCCCTGGCCTCAGTCTAACCACTGCCAATTCAGTTCTTTTTCTAAAGCAGAACTAATCACATCATTTTTCCAAACAAAAATGTTCATGCCTTCTAGTTGCCTTCATAATAAAGCTTAAACTCCTTAGCATCATACTGTTCTCAAGACTAATTTCTTAGTGTTCTCTCTCTCTCTCTCTCTCTCTCTCTCTCTCTCTCTCTCTCTCTCTCTCTCTCTCACACACACACACACACACACACACACACACACACACACATATGCACACACACCCCTGCCTTTTACCGTGACTATAGTCATACTGGATTACTTACTGTTCCCTAAATATGGTATATTCTCTTTCACTAAAATGTACTTTCCATCTTTCTCTGACAAGATATGACAAAATCCAATTAATCTTTCAAGGCCTAGTTTAAATGTCACATCCTCTGTGAAACCTTCCCCTATCTGCTTGAGTTAAATCAATACTTCCTTATTTATATTCCTACAACACTATTTCTACCTTCATCAGTGCACTTATTTTGTTTTACAGTTGTGCGTGTGTGTGTGTATATTTACCTGCTAGATTGTGTTGTCATACTCACCTTAGAGTATGAAAGTCACTAGCAATTCTTCATAAACCGAAGTAGTAAGCACTCAAAATGTTTATTGAGTGGATAAAGCTCAGTTGTCTGAATTCACATAGGCATTATAAGTAATGAATTAGGAAGGGAAAAATGAGATTACAAATTGTGACAGGCATGCTGATGGTGGTGAAATGCAGCTCTCAGCAAGAGGAAGACAGAAAGCCATATGAAACCTAAATAACTAAAAATACCAGCTTGGGATTATTTACTATGGGGTCAAATGTCCCACTTATTCCAGCGGACCTAGAGGTGACACTGTTACTGTACAACACAATTGATACCAACGGTAATGATCCAGGATCATTAGAAAAGTGTCTACAATTTGTTCTGTACAGAATGTGTACATCCTATGCATGGTGGCATAAGGACCCACATGTATTATAAAACAATGGAATAGAATTGAGACTACAGAAATAAATCCCTGTGTTTACAGTCAACTGATTTTTGATGAGGTTGCCAACACCATTAAGTGGGGAAAAAATAATTTTTTCAACAAATAGTGCTGGGACAACTGAATATCCACATGCAAGAGAATGAAGTGGGTGCCCACCTCACAACATATATAGAAATTAACTCAAAATGTAACAAAGACCTAAATGAAGGGGGTAAAGCCATAAAATTCTCAGAAGAAAACTTAGGTGTCAATCTTTATGACCTTGGATTTGGCAATAGGTTCCTAGATATGATGCCAACAGAAAAAATAGATAAATTGGACTTCATCAAAGTTTACAATTTTGTATATTAAAGGACACTATCAAGAAAGTTAAAGGCAACCCTAAAGAAAAGAAAAAAATATTTGCAAATCACATATCTGATAAGGTCTAATATCTAGAATGTATTTTAAAAATATTACCATTCAACAATGGCAACAAAAAACAACCCAATTGAAAAATGGGCAAAGTATTTAAATAGGCTACTATGGTACTGATTCTTGAAAAGAGGAAAAAAAAAAAAAAAAGGGCTTAAATAGGCAATGCCCAAGAAGCATATGAAGAACTACTCAACATCACATGTCGTTAGGGAAATACAAAGCAAAACCACAGTGAAATACCACTTCCCACTCACTGGGATGGCTATAATAAAAAATATGGAAAATACAATTGTTGGCGAGGATGAGGAGAAATTGGCACTCTTAGGCCACTCTTAGGGAATGTAAAACGGGGCAGGTGCTGGGGAAAGCAGTTTGGTGGTTCCCCAGAAAGTTATAGAATTACCATATGACCCAGCACTTCCACTCCTGACTACCTACCCAGAAGAATTGAAGATTTTTTGTATGTATTCATACAAAAAAATTGTACACAATATTCTAGCAGCATTGTTCATAATATCTAAAAGGTAAAAACAACCCAAATGCCAACCAACTGATGAGTGGATTTAGCAAATGTTAACATTTTGCTATATTGGCTTCAGTGAACTTTGTGTGTGAATCTGTCTCATTTATTTTTATATTTGTTTTTACATATTTGAATCTATAAACAATATATAGTATTTTATGTGGTTTTTAGATTTTATATCATTCCTATCCCGCTGTATTCTATCTCCAGGGCTATCCTGTTTAACTATTTCAGCAACTGAAAATTCTAATAATCAAGGTAATATATGACATAAAAGATAGGTCAAAAATATATTCCAGGTACCTTCTATGTATTTTTCTGTTGTAACTAGGGTTGCAGATTTTAAGTCTAAGACACAAAGCATTCGAAGAAAATCATGATAAAAGTTACAGTAAGTACTCAAGAATCTTTAATTATATTTCAATTTCTGGAGAACATTGGCCATATACACAACTCAAGCATTTTATCAAAATTAACACTATTGAGAAATGCACGTGCATTCAAAATACTTAAAGGATTTGGGCGTCAAACTATGTCGATAACCACATAAAGTCAAAAGTATAGGCTAGATTATAACCATGTTTGGTGTCTACACACAACCCCCTATGTTTGTATCTTTAAATTAGAACTTACAACAGTTGTATTCTCAGACCAGTCCTTGGCCTTCAACCATCTTTGCTTGAGAAACTAGTCTTATTGGGGGTGAGCTTCAGTTTTTGATGGTTTTATACATCCTTCAGGTACCCCCACGTCCTGCCCCGGTCTTGCTAATTTTCGTAACCTTATACTTGACAATGGCCACCTGTCCTTGGACTCAGGATGGACATTTGTTCAGGCCTGGAGTGTGATGCACGTTCCTATCCTCTCCTTTCCTCTCCTCCTCTTTCCCTTTTTTGTGTTCACTTTGTCAGTTACAAGAACTCAAAGATGGACTCACTAGAGGTGTGGCTCCCAAGACTGCCCTCTGGCACCTGAGCCATTAGGTTGGCAATTCATTTATGCATCTTTCCACCTAAATGTTTCTCATGATCTCACGCATAACAGTGTTTTCCTGGGTGGTATTTTTCATTGTTGATCTTTATGCTTAAATGTACATTCTTATTTTTCTCTGTGAATCACTATGTCAACATAGGTGTGGTTGGTTAGACAAACACAGGAGATGCGTGAGCTAAATCTGAACCTGTAGAAACATTCTATTTTCAGTGCTTATAGTAATGATTTGTACATTTGTGATATTTCTTGTTTCTTTTCATGATGGGTACGAGTCTGGAAGTAAAGGAAAAAAAACTGGAAATAGATGCAAGTTGGTAGGGAATGCTGAGATCAAGGCATATAAAGTAAAGGTTCGCTTCTGAGTAACAAAAATGCACACGAAACACTTAAAAGAAAACAAATATTACCTCCCAAAGATAGTTCTCAGGTAGAATTAGTCACTATACCTTTGTAATACCTTCCAAAGTGTGCTTCCTCTTTGAACTTGTAATTGAAATGAAACCTGGGTTAATTAGCATGTAGCTTCTTGCCTCAGAGATCAACCCCTTTAAAAAGCAGGTGGAGAAGTCAATTTCAATGTCAATCTAGGGTGTTTGAAACTTCTTTTGGCTTTAAAATGCTTTAAAGTATCCAACCTCCCAGATCTATAGAAAAATAGGTGTTCGTTAAGCAACTTTTCTGCTTGTTTTCACGTCATTTTCATTTTTAGCTTTCATAGAGATAATAGTTCCTAGTAATAATTGTTTCCAGTGAAAAGAAGTTCAAGGCAAATTGAAAATATTTTTTGAATGAGCTCAAGCAATTACAATTTATATAGAATACAATACTGTTCATTCTGTATTCTCTTACTCATAAGTAATATTGTTTGATCATTGTTAACATGTTAGGTTGCAAGATCAATGATTTCTGCTTGATAATACCTTATGCTTTAAAGTGTATTTAGTGTTTGTTTATCATCTGGTTTTAATGTGGTAGAGTCATAATACATAAAAGAGAATATTCACTGGGCCCATATTTCGGGTTACACCCATTAACACAAAAGTTGTAATGTTTTCTAAAATGCCTTCATGTAATTACCAGTTACGCTGAACTTTTCACAAGTCGCATCAATAACGAGTCACTTAAATAAAAATCCACCCGTGTGTGCAGTAGAACAAAAGAAGTGGGCAAAAGCAGTTTCAGCCTCTAGACAGATGTAGAATTTTCAAAAGGTACAAAGAAATAACCTTTTGTCAAGTTCTTATCCTGCAGAAGAGCTGCAAGAAAAATACTAAAGAATCTAGTCCCATGTAAACATTAATAGAAGACTAATATTCCAGCAGGTGTGCGTGTTGCTTTCTACATTGAACACAGTAATCTTTTGATCATGTCTCTGTAAAGGTTTCCTTTCCCAGATACGTTACAGCAACTTTTCTTAAAGGCACAACCTTCTCTTTCTGGAAATTTCTTGACATCCTTACTAGTTTCTGTTTTAAAAAAATTCTATAAAAATGATTTGGAAAGTAATTATTGGCCACTGTGAGAATATTTGTTTTGCTTTTAGAATTTCTCCTATTTAGATAAACTTACTAACATCTGTTGATAACTGTCATAAGCTAACATTAAGCTTTATAATAGAATTACACTTGTAAGATCATGGTATATTAGCTTCACTAATCAGGAAGTACTTATAGTACACCCACTGCATATCCGAGACTGGCCTATGTATTGTGTTACATAAATAAGAGGTAGCTCCTTCAAGGAACTTACAGTCTAGTTGAGTGAATGACATTAGCATCCATTATTGATATTAATAGTATGGTAAGTGTAGGATTAAAGATGTGCATGACACCAAAGTAATAGCCAGGTAGATTGTCAGCAATTAGAAAAGTCATTTAAAAAAAAAACGATTAAATTGGTGATATATTACTGTGTTTTGAAGGTATCATCGCTACAAAATGTTTTTAACAGTTTCACTTTTTACCAGGTTTTGTCAGTGCCCTACAGACATAGCCTAAGGACAAATTTCTCCATCCCTAATACGGATGCTTTCATTTAAATGTGCATCACAGTTTGCCTTCCAGCTAGGCTTCCTGCCTCTCCCTAATCTTGCCTTCTCTTAACTCTGTCATCCACACTGCACCCAGGACAATCTGCATAACACTTTCTGCTAAACTCTTCTGTGCTTCTTCGTTACAAAACCCAAGCTCTTTAATATGCACCTAAAACCTTTGGGCCCCCATTGCCCAACCTTATCTTTGGCATCTCTCCATCTAGATTTCTGTGCTTTAGTAATACTGGATTTTTTTTTAATTGTTACATACACACAACATGCTATTTCATACCTTTGGTTCCTCTTTTCCTCATTATGTTCCCTCTACTAGGGTAGCAGGTCCCAGGAATCTTTGCATGGCTAATTCTTACTTATCTTTCAGGACCAATTCAGGCATCATTTTCCCCTGAGGTTTTAGATTGAACTTAAAAGTCCCTTTTAGTCGGGCACAGTGACTCATGTCTGTAATCCCAGTTCTTACAGAGGCTGGGAGGATGGCTTGAGGCCAGGAGTTCAAGACCAGCCTGGGCAGCACAGTGAGACCCTGTCTCTACAAAAAATTTAAAAATTAGCAGGGTGTGGTGGCGTGCACGTGTAGTCCTAGCTATTTGGAAGGCTGAACCAGGATCCCTTGAGCCTGGGAGTTGGAGGTTGCAGTGAGCTGTGATCACACCACTGCACTCCCGTCTGAGTAACAGAACGAGATACTGTCTCTCTCAGACACAAAGTCCCTTTCTCTGTGATCCCATAAAAATCTCTGCAAATCTCCATTCAGTGTATTATCTTGAAATTATTTATGTACATATAGAGAACATGTCTTAATTTTTGTATCATCAGTGAAACCAGACAGAATGCATATATATTTGTAGGTCTTTTGGAGTAAACACAATAGTTCAGTAGGTGGTTTTTCCTGTTTATAGCTTTGCTACTTTTTAGCTGAGTGACCTTGGAGAAATCACCTCTTTGGAACAGTTTTTTCATCTTTAAAATGAAGGTAATAATAATATCTAACACTTATTAGGCACCTGCTATGTCACAAGCATTTTTGTAAGTACTTTGCACGTGCACACAACAATACTTGAATGTTTATAGCGGCGTTATTTGTAAGTGCCAAAAACTGAAAGCAAGGATGATCTGAGAGACCAAAATAAATGCCCCTTTATCAACTAAGCCCCTAACGTTAAGGAAACAGAGTTACCTAAGGGTTAAGGGCTCAGGGCCTGGCTAGCATGGAGAATTTCTAAATTCCCACAGCTGAAATCCCCGACAATAGGAGTATCAATTCTGATTTACTGTCCAGACCACTAAAACTCCGATTGGACAGAGGACCGGCCTTAGCCGTACAAACGTTCTTTTCTGATAAGCAGCTGCAAGACCTTAAGCCAGTTTCAGCCAGTTTATGGAGGCTGCGCACAAACTGTCTTTGTGTCCTGTAGTTCACCTTCTGATGTAAAAAGTCAAATTCGACCTCATTTTAACATTAAAACTCCACCCCAAAGTGAACAGGGGATTTATGTTACATAGATGTTTACCCATTGCTCATGTGCTCAGCTCCCCTCATAAATACGTATAACTTTCCCTCCAAATTGCTGAATATGTATGATGGCCCTGTAAAGTATAAAACCCAACCTGGTCCTTCCCCTCTTCAAAGAGAGAGCACCTTTGGCCCATGCCAGAGACTATGTCTTCCCAGTTTACAAACCAATATTGCCGGTAAAGCCGTCTTTTCTGTTTAGCCATCCTGGTAATCTTTTGGATGACAGAAGCAAGATGTCCTTCAGTTGGTGAATGGATAGACAAACTGTGCTATCTCAATGGAAAAAGAGAGCCAGTGGGTATTTGGGAAATCTCTGTACCTTCCACTTAGTCTTGCTGTGAACCCAAAACTGCTCTAACAAATAGGCTCTATTTTTTGGCCGGGCGCGGTGGCTCACGCCTGTAATCCTAGCACTCTGGGAGGCCGAGGCGGGCGGATCGCTCAAGGTCAGGAGTTCGAAACCAGCCTGAGCAAGAGCGAGACCCCGTCTCTACTTAAAATAGAAAGAAATTAATTGG
>CAUYRT010071498.1:0-42756 GCA_963574885.1 Lepilemur ruficaudatus
GTCTCTACTAATAATAGAAAGAAATTAATTGGCCAACTAAATATATATAGAAAAAATTAGCTCGGCATGGTGGCGCATGCCTGTAGTCCCAGCTACTTGGGAGGCTGAGACAGAAGGATCGCTTCAGCCCAGGAGTTTGAGGTTGCTGTGAGCTAGGCTAACGCCATGGCACTCTAGCCCAGGCAACAAAGTGAGACTCTGTCTCAAAAAAAAAAAAAAAGTTTGGAGGTACATGTTGGGAAAAAATCTACATTGTAGTGATTAAGGGTGATTCTTATGAGGACTCAGACTAAGAGAGCTTTAGATAAAGCCTCAGTCTTAGAGATTACCTAAGTGGTCATGCAGAGAAGGTTGGTAGAAATATGGGTGGTAAAGGCCATTCTGATGAGGTCTCAGACAGAAATAAGGAATAAGTTATTGAAAACTGGAAGAAAGGCAATTCTTGTTATAAAGTGACTGAGAACTTGACTGAATTGTGTTTGTGTCCTAGTGCTTTGTGAAAGTTAGAACTTCTGAGTGATAAAATAGGATATTTGGCAGAGGAAATATTTAAGCGAAGTGTTGAGGGTGTGGCATGGCCTCTCTTGACTGCTTGTAGTAAAATGTGAGAAGAGAGAAACAAATTAAAGATGGAATTTAAAATCAAAGGGGAAGTAGAACTTAAAAGATTTGGAGAATTCTCAGCCTTGCCATGTTGTAAAGAATGAAAAAGCATGTTTGGGAGAAAACACCAAGGGTGTGGCCAAGTGACTGTTTGATAAGGAGATTGGTAAGGACTGGTGGAAGCCAGGTACTATTCACCAAGACAATGGAAGAATGACCGCAAAGGCATTTTGAAGTTCAGCTGGGTTGCCACTCCCATCAAAGGCCTAGAGTACCGAAGCTGGGGTCAGAATTACAGTCATGTGTTGCTTAAGGACAGGGACATGTTCTGAGAAATGTGTCATTAGGTGATTCCATCATTGTATGGAAATTATAGAGTATGCTTACACAAATCTAGGTAGTATAACCTACTACATACCTAGGCTATGTGGTATAGCCTACTGCTCCCAGGCTCCCAGGCTGCAAACCTGTACAACATGTTACTGTGCTGAATACTATAGGCAATTGTAACACAATGATAAGCATTTATGTGTTTAAAATATCTAAACATAGAAAAAGTACAGTAAAAATATAGTATTATAGTCTTATGGGACAACTCTTGTTTATGTAGTCTGTCTTTGACTGAAATGTCATCATGCAGCATATGACTGTATGTCAAAAGAAGGGCCTTGGTGTCTGTGGGACCTCACAGTGTTGCCTCAAACCTTTGTTCCCTGCATTCTGGCACAGTGCTTCTTAGCCAGCCCAGGTGTGGCTCCAGTGGGCTCAAGTGTGGTATGGGCCACAGTGGCTGCCACTTTAGCGAGCACAAGCAGTAAACCTTGGCAGCGTCTGTGAGATGCCATCTCCATGGGTGCACAGAGTGCGTGAGCTATAGGGGCATGGCTACCTTCACCTAGATTTCAAAAGATGCTCCAGAGAGCATCAGGGCCCAGGCAGAGAAATGCCATAGGGGTGGGGCCATTGCAGAGATCCTCACTACAGCAATATCTCATGGAGGCATAGGAGTGGAGCCACAGGAGTGGAGCCATCCCTGAAACCCCAGAATGGGATGCAACTCCAGTCTGGGAGAACTTCAGGCAAGAGGCTCCAACCTGTGAGAGTTATGGTGTGGGCTGCACCCAGCAAAACATGTTACAATTGCTTATAGTCATGTTACAATTGCTTACACTATTCATTACAGTAGCATGTTGTACAGGTTTGTAGTCTAGGGGCAATATTCTATAGTATATAGCCTATGGGTGTAGTAGGCTGTACTATCTAGGTTTGTATAAGCATGCTCTGTGATTTTCATATGGAGGGGGGGCTGCCCAGAGTCCTGGGGGCTTAACTTTCTCCCCAGTGTGTCTGGAAGGCAAGATATGGAGTCAAAGAAGATTATTTTCAATCCTTAAGATTCAATGTCATTTGTCTTGTTGGGTTTTGAATTTACTTGGGACAAGTTATCCCTTTCATCCTTCCTATTTCTACTTTTCAAAAGGGAACATCTATCCTGTGCCTGTTCCGCCATTGTATTCTGTAAGAACATAACTTGTTTGATTTCACAGGTTTACACCTGGAGAGAAATTTGCCCCTGGATGAATCATACCTTGAGTCTCAACCAAATCTGAGTTAGAAGATATTTAGTTGAGACTTTGGACTTAGACTTTAAAGTGTAGATGCTGGAACAAGTAAAGATTTTGCTACTGGGATGGAATGAGTGTGTTTTGCATGTGAGAAGGACATGAATTTGGGGGCCAGGGATGGAATGCTATGGTCTGAATGTTTGTGTCCTTTCTATATTCATATGTTGAAACCTAATTTTCAATGCAATAGTATTAAGAGGTGGGGCCTTTCGGAGGTGATTAGGTCATGAGGGTAGAGCCCTCATAAATGAGATCAGTGCCCTTATAAAAGTGCCCAAAGGATCTTGTTTGCTCCTTCCACCATGTGAGGACACCTAGAAGGTACCCTGTATTAGGAACAGGCCTTTACCAGACACTGAATCTGTTGGTGTCTTGATCTTGGATTTCCCAGCCTGCAGAACTGTAAGCAATAAATTTACATTGTTTATAAATTACCCAATCTAAGGTATTTGGTTATAGCAGCCTGAACAGACTAAGACACAATTCAACTATACAGATGTTCTCTTTTCAAATATTGTTCTATGTATCTATGAGGCCTATGTATTGCAGACATTATATATTCTCCCAAATAAGAATCTGTTGGAGTCTGGGATGTGCTGTTACTAATAGAGTTTATTATCTTCCTTGAATATATTGTGGCATAAAAATATGTTGACAGTGCTCTAAAAATATAAAGATTCTATTAAGGTTTGAGGGGAACAGAAAATTGTCTGTTTCTGTACTCTACTTTGAGATAGGACTAGAACTTTTATAATGGCATTAGATGGAACCCTTAATATTCTTTGAAACCCTGAAGGCAAGAAGCAGAGGCTGGGGTTCAATGGGTAATAGCAATTTAAAAATTGTCAGCACCTTTTCTGTTTTCCTAGAGATGGAAGTCTGACTTGACTTTTGAAGGAAGATTGCTCCTTTAACAACAAAAGCAACACTTCAATAGGCCTTCTGGTTATGTAACGATAAAGGCAAGAAACTATTCTGAGGTAGGAAGATTTAATGCAACCAGAAGCTAAACTGCTTCTGTTTAAAGTAAATGTTTGTAGTAAACCGTGAAGGTTGTCTTCAACTTGGTGGAAAAGCAGAATACTTTGGTTGGGATAGGGGGATAAGAAGTTTTTTTCCCCTTGAAAGGAAGCCTGGAAAGGAGATTTGGGAAATGAACTCTTGGTAGGGGACTTGGCAACAGGCTGCAAGTCAGGGGTTAAGGGGAGAGGGTGACACCAGGAGTTGGTGAAGCTTGGCCTGTGGACCTGGGCAGCTGTATGTGACATTCGACTGATGGTGTCTGCTCAGTGCTGTCATGGGTATTAACAGAACTTGTGGTGGTGCCCTGGGCATCACCAAAAGTTGAAACAGAGTCTCGCTTTGTTGTCTGGGCTAAAGTGCAATGGCATCAGCCTAGCTCACAGCAACCTCAAACTCCTGGGTTCAAGTGATCTTCTTGCCTCAGCCTCCTGAGTAGCTGGGACTACAGGTGTGCACCACCACACCTGGCTGATTTTTTCTATTTTAGTTGCCCAGCTAATTTTTCCTATTTTTAGTAGGTAGTAGAGACGAGGTCTCGTCCCTGCTCAGGTTGGTCTGGAACTCCTGACACTAAGCGATCCTCCCGCCTCAACCTCCCAGAGTGCTAGGATTACAGGTGTGAGCCACTGTGCCCAGCCCCTGCAGTGAGATTTTGTTTACTGTTCTTGCCTGGTTGCTGAGACAGCGTTGACAAAGAGTGTTCTGGAAACACAACTCCTAAGAGTGAGCAGAGGGGCAGCATGTACACTTTCTTTTTTGTCATCTCTAGAGACAGGATCTTTGCTTCAACACCACCTCTAGCTGTAGAGAAAAGGGATTTTGTCCTCATCTCAATCTAGGGCTTGTCCCCCTGAATCCTAATTTCCTGCCTAGATCAACCTTTTCCCGGGTCATTGACAGTGGTAACATCCATTCCCTGCAGAGGAAGCCCCTCTCCCACTTAAGGCAATACAGTTGGACTCAAAGACCCCAATGAGAAAAATGACAAGAGAGTGACACCCCTAAGCAGAAAAACCCCCCAAATGGACAAAATGAGTTACTGGTTGTGTGGCAATAGCCTTTGGCTGTGTTTTTCAACTGGGGAGTTAATCTATCTAACCAAGGTCTAGAGAGCAGGGGATTCTTCCTTCCTCCTCCACTGCCCCCACTGGGAGACAATGCCCTGGAGAGCTTTATTTTTCCCTTGGTGGCTTGTCCAAGTGGATTGTGAGGGAGTTAGCTGGGCCACTTTTCTTCCATCTTTGCTTTATCTGTAATAAAGATGGTATTTTGTGCTCTATCTCTGCCTCTGCCATTTTATTTCTTTTGTTTCTTAATGAGTTCAAGACCCAGACAGGAAAAGAGGAAATCTATTTATTAGGCTCTCTCAAAACTCCACAAGTTCTGTTAATGACTTACTCTATAAATTGGGGCAAACTACTTTGCATCTGTATTTCTCCATTTATAAACTGGAGGTGTAGCAATGGTTATTGGATAAGGGTTTTAGAAAGAAGTGCTATAAGTGATTGACTGAAAGATGTTAATTGCTGGCTCTGGTCCCCCTGGCAATGTAATCATTGTTTGGCAAGATTTTCTAAATCTTATCCGAGAACCTTGCTGCTGTGACACATTGATTCGTTTTGGCTGGCACCATATGCTCTCATCTGCTGTGAGCAGTATAACTGCTCTTAGTCATTAATATCGAGCACCCATGGCTAATTTGTGGGGAAAGACTCCAGTGCTTCTGACCAAAGTCCAACTTGTCTGTCAGTTCACTCCTGTGGACCAGGGCCAGGCCCTCAGCCTGCTTCTCCCTCCCATCCTGGGGATCGGGCATAATCAGGCCAGGTACTCAGCTTTGCTTTTTCATGGCTACCAGTAAGGTCAAGCCTTTTATTTCTGCGAGAAGAACTTAGCCTGAGTCTCAGAATGAGATCACTTGTTGGATCTTTGTTTTATATACATTTGGTGTGCTGTTTCCACTACTGGTTGATCTGGGTTCAAATCCCAGCTCTACCCCTCGGAAGCTTGACTTAAATTCTCTGAGATGCCATTTCTTCATCTGTAATATGGGGCAGATACCTACTTTGCAGGGTATTGTGAAGATTTAACTTAATTAGCTGGGTAAG
This sequence comes from Lepilemur ruficaudatus, assembly GCA_963574885.1. Lineage (NCBI taxonomy): Eukaryota > Metazoa > Chordata > Mammalia > Primates > Lepilemuridae > Lepilemur > Lepilemur ruficaudatus. The sequence continues at coordinate 5,360 of CAUYRT010071498.1, forward strand.
TGAAGCGTTTAGTGCCAGGCATGGCTGGTAGTAAGTGCTCAACAGGTGGTAGTGATTATTTTCACTGGGGTGCCTATTCTTTGCCCACAGAGCAATCATGAAGACTATTATTTTAACTTTTTCCACATGAATTTCTAGCTCTCTAGAAGCTTGCTCCTCAAACAGCAGGTATTTACAATCAGCAGAGAAAACATGTATTTCTAATAAAACATCCTGCATGCTAAAGCATTCAAGCGTGTGAGATTTAGGTTCATTCTTGCTGGGGTAGGTTCGCTGTTGAAGGAATGTAGGCAGGGTCTTTGTTGAAGGACTTTCAGGAAAGCCAGGCTTGGTGGAGAATGCCATGTTAAAAGCAAATTCCCAAGTGTGAAAGCTCCTTAATACAAATAAATTTAAAATAGTTTAGTCTGTTGTAGAGATGAGGAAACTCAGGCAAAGAGATTAATATTTCAGTAAATAGGATCAGTTGGCAATTTGCTTGTGTGTGTGTGTGTGTGTGTGTGTGTGTGTGGTGTCAGGTTCCAGATGGCTATCCGTGTCTGAGGTGCTTGGCTGCAGGACAGGATGGCAGTACAAAAATAAAAAATATTCTGAGCTTTGCTCTTAATGAGTTAATGAGCAGGTAAATAATTACAATGAAGTTGGAGAGTTACAAAATATATTAATACATCTAAAAAGCAGAAGCCTAGGATGTGTGCCAGATTGGCCATCCAGACAATGACCACTTGGGATTCTGAGCAGGGGCCATCACTTCTCAATGGGTCACCTCTGCCACACATGCCAGGTATGCTCCTCCTCAGGGCTCTTCGCACTTGGTGTCCTCACTACTTGGACTGCTTCTCCAGATGTCTGCATGGCTCCCTCCCTCCTCTGCTCAGGTCTCTGCTCACAGGTCCTCTTGCTCAGTGAGGCCTTCTCTGACCATTTTATTTACGATAACACCATTCTCTTCTACCCTCATACTTCTTCTCTGATGAATTTTTCTCTCTTACCACCAACTGCATGACATGTATTTTCTCATTTATTTGTTTATTGTCTGTCTTCTCCAATGGCATGTAGATTTATGAGGGTTGGATTTTTGTTTGTTTTGTCCTATGTTCTATTTCCAGCTCCCAGAACAGTTCCTGGCACACAGCAGGGGCTCAACACGTATTTGTTGAATGAATGGTAGCTTTACATGCTCTCTCTCTTATTTTTATAGAATGCTGCAAACTGGTTATTATTTGCGTTTTAGAGATGAAGCAGCTAAGATGTGGAGAGGTTAAGTACCGTCCATAGTCAAAGAAGCTATTAAGTGGCAGAGATAGGATTTGAATCTGGCCTTTGATTTCTCCCTGAGCCCCAGGTTCACAGATGACTACCTGCTTGATGGGATAGTAGAGACAGCATATGAAACTTATGTGCCTGTGGTATCATAGGAAGATATTTGGGCTTTATCCCTGGTTCCTGGCACAGAGATTCTAAACCACGTGGAATTTCCTGAGTGATAAGGGTTATAGAGCATCTCTTGTTTTGGAAAGCCCCTAGATAGTTTGAGGATGAGGGATGGTGACCAGAAAGACAAAGCCTTAATTAGAAGCTTGGAACTTCTAATTAAGGCTAATTAAGAGGGGCTAGAGAGAGATTGAGCCAATGGCCAGTGATTTGAGCTAATCACCAATGGCCAATGATTTAATCAGTGGTGACTACGTAATGAAAATTCCATAAAACCCCTAAACAGGAGAGTTCAGAGAGCTTCTGAGTGGGTGAACACATCTATGAGCCAGGAGGGTGGGGCACTCCAGATCCACAGGGGACAGAAGGTCCTGTGCCTAGGACCTTTCTGGACTTCACCCTAGGTACTTCTTCATCTGTCTGTCTGTACCCTTTATAATGAACTTATGAACATAAGTAAAGTGGTTTCCTAAGTTCTGTGAGCCATTCTAGCAAATTATCAAAGCAGAGGAGGGGGTAATGGGCCCCCCTGCTTTATAGCTGGCTGGTCAGAAGTACAGGTGACTTGATGCTTGTGACTGGCATCCGAAGTGAGGACAGTCTTTTGGGCTTTAGCCATTAAATCTGTGGAGTATGATGCTAACTCCAGGTAGTTAGTGCCAGAATTGAATTGAATTGTAGAACACTTAGTCGGTGTCAGAAAATTGGAAAAAACACCACGCATTTGAAGTCAGGAGGAAAAAAACCTCAATGCTCAAGATATAACTTGTAGATTCTCAGTTATATCCCCTGTTTTTCCCCATTTCAATAAATGCAACCTCTACCCATCCAGTTGTTCAAGCCAAAAACATTAGAACCATTATCAATTCCTTCCTTTCTTTCATCTCCTCCATCTGGTGTATCAATAAGTCTAGTCAATCCTGCTTCCAAAATAATCTCCGGTCCAGCTCCCTCTTCCCCAGCACTGCCATCATCTTGCATCTGGATTATTCTAATAGTCTCCTAAGTCAGTCTGCCTCCCTGCTTACCCCTACAATTCATTTTCCATGTCAAGAATAAAAACAGCAAGAAGCTATGCACTCTTCATGCTGGGAACATGAACAGGACTCCTACATTCTTGGTGCTGCTCCTGGGGTGCTCTTGGCAGCGTCCTCCATGGTGTTGCTTTCTCTTCGAGGACATCACCATTCCAACTTCTTGCATTGCACTGGCATCTGACTTTAGGCTGTTGAGGAAACCTCCAGAACTTCCAGCCAAATTGTCCTGTTTAGATAATCCCTGTGACTTATGCCTTACTAACACAGGAGAGTCCCATCTGCACAGAGCACCTCGATTGCTCTTGCACCATCAGAAAATGCAAAATAAATTCATATAAAATTATTATTCAGAAGCTAATTGTTAAATCTGTTATAAATTGTTTTCTCTAGCTACAGCTGTGGTTGCATTTTGCATTCATTTTACAAACCCCTAAGGACTGATTAGCTTCAGTGTCTTAACTCTTTGTACTGTAGGATTGGACAGGGCTCATTCTGGGTTTTCAGGGGAATTGTACTAAAGACAGCAGTCTGGCTGGTCCACATGCTGTCTGCTTCGGATGAGGAAGAACAGATGAAAAGAACACAAAGGACAGCAGAGAGTTGCTGAATTCCTCCTGCTGGCTTCTCTTCACATGTGATCTTGCAGGCAGCTAACCAATGCTAAGAAATATGCTCTGGGCAGGGCACATGGAATGTTCTGGAAGTGACAAGTGGTAGTGCCTCCCATCTGGAGAATGCCTCACCCATAGAGCCCTGCTGTTTCCAAAGTGTTCTTCCACACATTGTGACATTTGAGTCTTGCCACAACCTGCCACAACACTGGCAGGTGTGAGGGCAAAGTCATTATCTCCATTCAAAATTGCAGAGAGTTGTGGCTTAGAGAGTTGGGAATTTGCCCATGGTCACATAGCTGGTAACAGTCTGAACCTGGGCTTGAACACAGGTCTAAACATTCTAATTTCCTTTCTATTATTTTAGGAATGGAAAAAAGATTTCTTCTTGTGAGCCAACTTTGATTGATTAACAGTGGTTTCCTGGAGTGGTAAGTTCAGAAATGGTTTGGGGCCATTGCTGGTCTCTGTGGGAAAGAATGTTGTGATTGACTGGTGATGTCTGCCACCAGTGAGGGAGGGATAGGCTGTCTAGTTACTTCCCATCCTCTGCCCTTCTCCCCACACTGTGCCGTAATTCCTTTCTTTGCATTCTCTTTTTCTGGAACAGGGATTAAAAGACTAAGAAATACCACCCATGAGGCTTAAATATACTACACTCTTCTGTCCTGACCTTGCAGCAGGTATCTCTTCTGCTCTGATTACAGATGACTCAGGCCACTATACACGTCCCTGTGCCTGTGGCTTCTTTGATAGAGAAGTTTAATGTGTTTTCTTCCCTCTGAGAAAGAGCAATAGTAGAGGCCAATCACAGTTATGTACATGAAGGAGAGGGCAAAGTTGATCTATTAGGCATTACAATTGGATTCTTTGGTGCCAACCTAAATACTGTGCAGATGTAACTAAGAATGTAGAAGTTGCGGGCACATCTTCTGAAGTGTTCTGCAAGGAACTGCGGCATACGGATTGCGTAGATGGCATCAGCAAGGTTCTTCTTTTTGCATTCCAAAGTCTGCGTGGAGTAGTATAGACCTGAGGCATTCCCCTCACTTTAGTCGCTAAAAAAAATGTAAAAAAAAAAAAAAGTAAATTTTAAGACACTGAAAACAAGCAAATTGCAACTAAAGCAAAGCCACTTAGGAAAAAGCACCCTATGTTTGAAGTTCTCCCCAGTGAATTTCTCAGCAGACTTCCACCAACTCTTCCATTCTAGCTCCATCTCTCATTAGTCCATGATCAACCAGGTTGAAGTTTTTCCCTTGTACTTCTGGCTTTTACTTCTTTGCCTAGAAGCTCACCTCCTCCTACAATGTACTTATTGTCCATGTGCCCTGTCTCCATATGTTGACACCACCTCCCTTTTGAAGATTTTCCTAAACATCCAACTGCATGGGATTTCTCCTTTCTTTGAATGGTACCTGCCGTCATCCCTGCCCAGCATTTTGCTTACAGGAGTTTCTGTATTCTGCCTTATATTTGTTGTTGAGGGAGTGCTCCCACAGGTGTTTTTTGAGGAGGGATCCTTTGATCATCTTTTCCCCATTACCTAGTATGATGCCGAGGTCAGAGTAGAAACACAAAAAGTATTTGTTGAATGAACAGACTCTTTTACAGTGGCCAACCCAGCAAGTCTTGTTTCCTTCAGGCCTTTTATATCTGAGTGATTTACTGTGAAAGTGCCTGTCCATGAGCCTCTTGCACTTTAGGTAGTAGTTGGTAAGCAAGCAAGAGTCTAGACAAGGCATGATAGCAGCTTAGACTAGGGGTGGCAATACACATGGAAACACATGAATTGATTTGATAGGTAAGAGAAAGCAAAGATGCAGGACTTAGTGATAAAATGAATACTCAGACTGAGGGGAAGGATGTGTCAGGGATGGTTTGAAAACTTCTGTGTCTTTCCATCACGTTGGCGGTGGTGCCAGTCACTGGTACGGAGAACTGAAAGAAGACTACATTAGGGAGTTGTCAGTACACAGAGGACCCTCAGAGTCATGAGTGTGGATGGAGCATAGAGTGAGGAGAGAAGTTTGCATGAGGCCAAACCTTGAGGAAATCCTGTAGTTAAAGGCTGGGAAGAGAAGGATGAGGAACTAAGTGAGCTGAGAAGGAGCATAAACATAGTAGGTGAAGTCAGGGTCTGGGGAAAATCAAGAGAAAATAGGGTTGGAAGAAATTTGGCTGTGTAGAGCAGGAGAGGCAGTATCTGGAAAGGGAAATGCAAACTGATGAATGCTTTGTTTCTATTTTAAATAAGGGAGAAATTTAATAATGTTTGTCTGTGGTTGAGAAGGATCCAGTAGCTTTGAGGAGGTCAGATAAGCAGAGCGGTGGCTGGCTGTACACAGTCCCTGGGGTGGGGGGCAGGGGCTGGCCTTTACTGATGGGAGTAGAGGGCATTGAAGCCCTAGAGGGTGTGAGGGTTTGATGGCAGGGGTTGTGAGGGGCTTCCCATCTGAAGACTCCTGCTTCCTCTGTGACACTGGATGGTTTGCCAAGAGCAAGGGAAGGATTTGATGGAGTCAGAGGTGAGAGGAGAAGAGAGAACATTTGAGATAGGTGCGTGAGGGGAGCGGGAATTGTCTATAGCTGTGTAAGGAGGTTGTGGGGTCAAGTTGAGGATCTGGTTGAGGTCTGCCTGTAATAATTTATAGAGGTACCAGTTGGCCAGGCTGGAGAGTTTTCCCAGCTGCCCTTAGATGGCCAGGTGCAGTCTTGAGGAAAGTGCTATTTGGGTTCATTTGTATTGTAGATTTGGCCAGACAAGTGGGATTTCAGTCAGCGGGGCAAGGGAGTATAGGAAGTTAAAAAAAATTATTTAAAATAATGATAATAGAATCAAAGCTAGAGAGGGAGGGAAGAGAAGACAGGAAGGAGATAATTGATAGGGAGACGGTAGAGGGCTAGATGGTAGATATATCGGTGAGGTTGAAAAAAAAGTGTTGTAGGATTATTTTAACCAGCTGGAAAAATGATTGCGATTAAAGAGCTAGATGGTTAAAATACCGACTTTGGAGGTAAAGAAATTTGGGGTGATGACCTTGGATAGAGAATCATGGGATAAAAGCAGCAAGACTAACTTCAGAGATCTTGGGAGAATTAAGATCAAAGCAACTGAATACACATCATAACCAAAATATTGGGGTGGGGCCATAGATTATTTGGACAAGGTGGTGGTGTTTTAAAATTTTCTATCTTGGTGAAATATTTGTAATTTTGATCATCATAAGATAAATAGATCCATTAACATTGCTCATGACCACTTTAGGTACCAAGGAGGACTAGTTTTCTACAATTTACAGTTGAGGAATAGCTTCCATAGTCTCAGAATGAGATAACACGCAGAACCATGCTTTAAATATCTTGACTTATTTAGGTGATGTCATGCACTTAGGTTAATTCAAAAATTAGGTAATTTTCCCCAAAGCTAGTTTTCCTTTCCATTTGGAGAAACTTCCCACCCTCTCACATTATCTTTACCATTCTTAGGGGCTTGGAAAAAACACCACTAGCAATTGTTCCTGATACCTTTTATAAACATCCAGGTTGTGGTGGGCACCTATAGATAGTGCTACAGCCCCTTGTGGGAGAGAGCTGATGTGAGCATCAAGAATTCTTCTCAGATAAGGAGAGAAGAATCCCTCACCCTGATGCATTCTGCGCCTGAATTCAGCATCATAGCAGGAGAACAGTTTATGGTGCTAGGTGGTGAATTGCTCTCTTGGCTAGATATGATGGAGCCAGAAGAAGACATGTTTGGGGCCTAAGTGCCTGGGATACTCTGCAAGACTCACTCCCAGAGGCAAACTCTCTTGACCTTCACTTAGTTGTTTTGGGGTTTATCTATAAACTTGAGCAGTCAGTGTGGGTCGTGTCCTCCTTGGCACCTTACGTGGTCATGAACAATGTTAAAAGATAATTTTCAAAAACAGGTAGAATCATGACTCTCACCCAGATATAAAAATGAATACACATTAAAGATTTTATGTTTTATTTTATTTTTTTAGAGACAGGGTCTTACTCTGTCACCCAGGTGGGAGTGCAGTGGTGCAAAACCAGCTCACTGCAACGTTGAACTCCTGAGCTCAAGTGATCCTCCTGTCTCAGCCTCCCAAGTAGCTGGGACTACAGGCACTTGGTGCCATGCCGGCTAATTTTTCTTATTTTTTTGTAGAGATAAGGTCTCACTATGTTGCGCAGGCTTGTCTTGAACACCTGGCCCCAAGTGATCCTCCTGCCTTAGCATCCCAGAGCACTAGGATTACAGGTGTGAGCTACCGTGCCTGGCCCACATTAAGGATTTTATTTATCATGATACTGTAACTGTTTCAAAAAAATTTTTAAAGCACAGATTTATATGGAGTAAAGGAAAGTTTATGTGAATAGAAGCCAAACTTTTTTCCACTGAATGGGATGTCATTTGAATTTTTTTTACTGAATAGGACAGAATTTCCCTATCTATAGGTAAGGATTATTTTGCATTGCCATCAGTTATCTACAATTTAGAGTTGAAGAATAGCTTCCATAGTCTTAGAATCAGATAACACAGAGAAGTGAGTTACACAAAATGCACAGCTTTCCATTGAGCACACATTCTTCCCAGTAGCAAGAGCTACCCTCTCCTTCTCCTACTCTGTTCCTTGTTCTGCTAATTTCTTGCAGAACTGTTGGCTTAAATTGTTTGTTACCTTTTCACCAACGGGCTCTCAGCTAGATAATAACTCTCTGTGAGAAAGACCAAAGATGTAAACTTTTCAGATATTTAAAGCCATGGGAGTAGGGAATGTTTTGATTTACTAAGTAAAACATTACGGTTTTTTCTTTAACTTCATTACTTTGGTATTGTGGGGCTAGAAGAAAGTGCATGTGGGGTGGTGGAGTTGGGGAGGGAGGTGAAGAAGAGACACAAGTTCCTCTTCATAACGAAGGGTGGGATTTGGGGCAGTGAAAGGATTTCTTGGGCAGGGCTTTATCCTCTGGGGCAGGATGTGCATGAGTGGGCTGTGAATGTTGTTTGCACATGGGCTGTTGCAGCTGCCCTGGAAATTCCTGCAGGGTTGATTTTCTGAAGCACTTTCATAATTGCCTAGAGCTTCCCAGGCATGGCCCATCCTGTGAAGAAGGACCCTTCAGCACATATTCTGAAAAGGGCAGCAGCCCAGATAGGTTTAGCTAAATGGGTGGCTCACTGGGTCTGTTAAACTCACTTAACTGGGCCTGGAGAAGTAAAACCAGTGGTTCTCAAGCCAGGCTGCATGTTAGAATCATCTGGGGTGGCTTTGGAAAATACCCACTTCAAGAGAATCTGATTGAATTGGTCTGGGTGGACCTGGACCTTGGTATTGGAAAAAAAATTCCCTAAATGATTGTGATGTGCAGAGAGGGCTGAGAACTGCTGTTTTAAGCAGTGTTTCTCAAATGCAGCTGATGGTTAGACTCACCATTAATGCGCCTTCTAAAAACACAAATTCCCAGGCCCTTTCTCTTGGATTTGGCAGGTTTGGAGTGGGGCATCCAAATCAATCAGAATGTTTGACAGGAATTCCAGGTAAGTAAGGGCTGTATTTATGAGCCACTAATAGGATGAAACTTCAGAGGCCTTGGGTTTTGGCTTACGGAGCAGTCTTTGAAACTTCAATGCTTCTTTGCTGACAATAGGTTTTGAAGGATGGCTTTTTGTTAAGTTTGTTAAATTTATATTTGGAGATGGTATTTATACAGATCACTTAAGTAGTCTTGTTATATCCTGATTGGCATGTGAAAGTAAAACTTTCTAGATGTAGAGCTGTGATAGGCAGGAAAATGGCTCCCCAAAAGATTTCTACCTCCTAATCCTGGGAACCTGTAAATGTTACTTTATTTGGAAAAAGGGTTTTTGCAGATGTGATTTAAAGATCTTGAGATGAGCTTATTTTGGATTAACCAGGTGAGCACTAAATACCATTGCAAATGTCCTTATAAGAGACAGAGCAGAGAGAGGTCTGACATGCACATAGAGGAGAAGGTGATGTGAAGATGGGGACAGAGACTGGCCACAAACTGAGAAATGCCAGCAGCCACCAGAGGCTGCAAGTGGCAAGTAACAGATTTTCCCCTCAAGCCAGCGGAGGGCTCATGCTCCTGCCAATACCTTGTTTTATTTCAGCTAATAAAACAGATTTTGAACATCTGGCTTCCAGAGCTGTGAGGAATTAAATTTCTGTTGTTTTAAGCCATTGGGTTTGTGGCAATCTCTTACGGTAGCCGCAGGAAACTAACACGGGGCTTCTCCAACTTCATTGTACACACGAATCCACTAGGGAACAGGATGCAACTGAAATTCTTATTCAGTGGGTCTGGGGTGGTGCCCTAGATGCTGTGCATCTTTAACAAGGCTCCTGGGGGATGCTGATGTTGCAGGTCAGTGGGCCCCACTGTGAGGAGCCAGTTTAAGAACGTAAATACGGAGCAGAGGTGAGTGTAGAAGGGCTTACTGAAGAGAGAAGTCAGGCAGTTTTATGAAAGTGTTTTGAGCCCATTCTTTCGTTTATAGCTTCTCCAATCATGTCATATTTCCACTGACAGACGGAAGATCAGAATTAGGGCAGCTGCCCAGATAATTGAGATAAAAATTAATTAGATGACGACCTCATTTCCCTCTGTGGCAGTTCAGACCTGGCTAAAAATGGTATGTGGCCACTGTAAAGTCACAAAGGGATAATTGCTTCGGCAGTCACATCGGTAATGTGTCTTCATTTTCTGAGTGCCAGTGGAAATTTCTGTACCTATTGAGAACGAGTGTGGGTGCAGAGGGTTCATTTAATTTTAAAAGCCATAAAAGCTGAAAATTAAAAGAAAACCCCACACTATGGCTAATTCTAATAATAGAAAGTGTTGGTAAAGGGTTTAGCTCTGTAGCCTAGGACTGATTTAGCAACCAAGTTGAGTTTAGCATTGGCCTTGGGGGGGTTTTTAATTTGGTGTTTGTCTTCTGCTTCAGATATTGTGGTGTAGAACAGCAATGGAGGAGGAATCAATTAAATACAGACTCCTTTGACAATGGACAAGGTACAAATGAAGAGGGCAAAGGAAAATGTGACACTTGGGTGATGCTGAAATATTATACAACTTCCCTTAGAGAAGTGCCTTGGTCAATTTGGGCTGCTATCACAAAATACCTTGGACTGGGTAATTTATAAATAATATAAACTTATTGCTCACAGTTGTGGAGGCTGAGAGGTCCAAGATCCAGGTGCCAGCGGATTCAGTGTCTGGCAAGGGCTTGCTCTGGGCTTCAAATGGCCTCTTGTTGCTGCGTCCTCACGTGCAGGAAGAACAAAGCAGTTCCCTTCAACTTCTTTTATTCGGGCACCAGTTCCATTTATCAGAGCTCTGCCCTCATGACCTAATTACCTCCTAAAGTCTCCTCCTCTTAATATTGTCTAATTGGAAATTAAGTGTCAACATGTGAATTTTGGGGAGGATATACTGAGACCATAGCAAGAAGTGTCCTCAGTCTTTTTGGAGGTGACATTTATTTGGAAAATTGATTTTGGGCTCTCTCTTCTCTTCTTTATCATTCCCCTCCAGAAAATCTTGAGGGTGCTGTGTAGCATTTAATGTTTTTTCCTATCATGGCAAAATATACATAACATAGTATTTACCATTTAAACCATTTTTAAGTGTATAATTCAGTGGTGTTAAGTACATTCATATTGTTATGCAACCATCACCACTATCTATGTCTAGAACGTTTCCGTCATCCCAAGCAGAAACTCTATACCATTAAACAATATGTCTACATTCGTCCCTCTCCCCAGTCCCTGGTAACCTCTATTTTACTTTCTGTCTCTATGAATTCACTCATTCTAGGTACCTCATATAGTGGAATCATATATTTGTCATTTGTGTCTGGCATATTTCACTTTCACAGTGTCCTCAAGGTTCATCCATATTGTAGCATATATCAGAACATCATTTCTTTTTATGGCTGAATAATGTTTCATCATGTGTATATATCATATTTTGTTTATCCATTTATCTGTTGATGGAGACTTGGGTTGTTTTCACCTTTCGACTATTGTGAATAGTGTTGCAATGAACATTGGCATGCAAGTGTCCCTTTGAGTTCTTGCTTTTAATTGTTTTGTGCATGTCTGGCACTAGGACTGATGGTGGCCAAGGATATCTGCTGGAATCTGCTGGCCAAGGCACTGGGACTGAGGGTGACCAAGTCCTAGTTTGTTTGCTCTTTATGGGTGGGCGTGGATGGCACCTGTGAGACAGAGCCCTGAATGGGAAGGGGGGGAAGGACCTGACCGTGGGTTTTTAGCAATGCTGCCAATATTTATTTTTATTTATTTTTATTTTTTTATTTTTTAATTTTTTTTTAATGTTGCCAATATTTTGAAGCTATTTCAGGTCTTGCAGAGACTCAGAACATTTGATAGAGTATTGAGTATAGTGGGTGAATGAGATTATGTAGAGGCACAATTGTGAAATAAAGTATTTATCATCCATATATTCTGCCTTTTTTCCTTTTTCCTGCTGCCCTCCCCCCATTACACACACACATGCGCACACACACACGCACCTGTATGCTTTAGAGTCAGAAGATTGTCTACACCTGCCTCATTTGACAGGTGAGAAAATCAAGGATCACAGAGCAAAGTCTTAAAAATCTCATGAGTAATCACTGGCAGAGGCAAGGTTTGAAACCTGCAATCCCTCTGTTCCTGTCCTCGGCCTCATGCAGTTCCTGCAGTGTAGTGATTTAAAGGCCTACTGTAGAATTTCAGTCCCACTATCTTGGAATGAAGCATTAAGAGACTTGGCTTCCGAAGTGGCCTAGTTTCTAATTAGCAGTTGGAATTTGGGAAGGGGCCAACATTTTCGAACCATAGTCTCCTCATTATTTTAAATGGGATAGTCCTACCTGTTCTGCTCACAATCTGCTCACACATCTGTTATTTCAAATCAAATGGTTTGAAAACATATGAAATGCCCTATGCATGTCAGATGCCAAGGACAATGTGAACAGTGGTGGGGGATAAATTCCTGCAGTCCCTCGGTTTGGAAATACTGTGCCAAATTGTGCAGGAGGAGTGGAGAGGGGAGAATTCTGACCTACTTTTATGTGTGCTCATCTCTCTCCATCCTTTCCCTCACTTCTCTTTCTCTCCTTTTTATGTCATCTCTGTAGGGGACAGGGAGGTACCTGGGCTGCATAGGAGCAGAAAGAGCCTGTGCTGCGGAGTCTGGCTGAACTAGGGTAAGCTGACAAGGCAGCCTGACAAATGCATCTTGATGTCTCAGTCCACTGCTAGTGTGCCAAAGGCAACAGGCCTGGTGATTGTCAGTGGCATTCCAGCTGCCATCGGAGCCAAAGGCACAATGACAAAGTGGGACAAGTTTGTATGTAATGGCCTTCTGCTTTGCTTTCGGGATCCTTGTCCTTTCTCTACCCTCTTCTATTTTCTTTCCCCCAATCCGACCGCTGACTTTCAAACACCTAGTTTCCATGTTCTGAGCGTCCAAAGTTCTTCCTTGCCATCTGCTTCGTTCCCAGAAACGGTTTTTGAAATAACCTTGCTCTTCTGCACTGTAATCACAACACTGACATCTCAAACTCTGGAAGGTACTGATCTGATTTAAATAATTTACACAAAAGTGAGGATTGATAAACTTAACACAGGGGTGATTTGCATTTGTAATAAGAGATTGTTGACACACTGAAACTCTTATTGGTATATTAATATGGGTGACATTTTTTTAACAGAGAGCTTCTTTCTCCCTCTCTTGTTCCTATCCACATCTAATGGAGCAATGTGCATCTAGTGGGAAGTTCCCTCATTCACACGTGAGGCCCTTCACATGTGTCATTTCGTCTTCATGTGATCCTATGAAGGTATTAGTCACATTTTGCAAATGAGGAAATTGAGGCCCAGAGGGGTCCAAGTCACACAGCTTGTAAGAGGCAGTGTTGGATCCAAGTCTGGCTTTGTCCCACGTTTTCAGATGTAGCACAGTTCCACGTAAAGGACTAGAACCCAGAGTGGGTTCTGGCTTCTAATCTGTGTGGTGGTAGTGAGATGAAGGGTGAGAGATGGAGCTGGAAGTGACAGTTGGGAGCATGCTGCAGGGTCCTTGTGTACCGGGCTAAGGAAGGACATTTGACTTCCCTGTGTAGAATCAGGAGACTGTAAGCACCTGCTGGACCATCCATGTCTTTTCCCCTAGGACCCAGAATGATGCCCTGCACATGGCAGGAGCCGGTGTCTTCCCTCTGTCTTCCTTCTTTTGTTACTGTGGGTCCCAGGCTTGGCTTTCCTCGCAGAGTCCTGACAGGCAACATAGCTGTCTTGGGAAGAGGGTGGGTGGTATAACTGGAGAGAGGAGGAAGATGTAGGAAGTAAGCAGCAAGGAAGAAAGAAGAAATATTACTCATCAAGAACAGAGCTTCCTGGGACTTCGGTTAGAGTATGACAGCAAAAATGAGCCTCCTCTTTGCCGGTTGGCACTGGTATCTTCCTACTGATATCTCTAAGGGGAAAGAGAACTGGAAATGGAGTTAAATTATGAACAATTAATCGATTTCATGTGTGCTTAGGGCTTTAGACTGTCACTGTTTATAAGGGTCCCAAAGGTTGGGGAAGGGAAATTGAAAAATTAAAAATAACCTGACTACTAAAGAAATACTGAAAATTCAGTCATTTTTTTTTTTTGACATTTTAATTATTGCCATCACTTTGACTTTCCCTCCCAAGCCTCTTGGGAGAGCAAGGATGTACACAAGGAGGGCTGGATGGGCTCATTGTGTGACATGTGATGCCTGGTCAGACGCTAAGAGCTGTATCTGTAATCGACCTCCTATGCAAGTCAGTTCTCATCTCTTGCTCTGTGCTGTGCTAATGAATAAGTTGTTTTTGTATTACATAAAATTACCTTCTAATTATCCCTATATACTCATCTATTTCACAGTAGCAGTGAATAAGCTGAGATTTCTCTGGCAATCAGGTCTGGTTTTAATTTCTTGCCTCTCTTGTACCTTGATTTCTCTTACCTTCTGTTTTTGCAGACACTGTTCCCCATTTTTCAACTCTGTGGTTCATACTATATAACAATATTGTTTACTGAATGCCTCCTGTGTGTCAGGTGCGTTACCTATGGAATCTTTAGTCCTTGTAATATCTCCATGGCAATGGCGTTTTCTCTATGTTACAGGTGTGGAAAATTGAGGCTTAGAGAAAAATTGACTTGTTGAAGTCCATCCAGGTGGCAAGTGACTGAGCTGAGACAAAGATCCAGGCCTGTCTGACTCTAAGCCCCCACTTGTTTCTAACATGCATGGTTTCTCCCAATACTTTGGGAATGGGGAGGTGGGGCAGGGAGGTAATGGCTATATGTTGGGGAATGTTCACAGTATTGAGACTGGCCTCTGATGACCAGCTTCTATATACACTCTCCCATCTACATGGAAACTATTAAAAAATTCCTGGGTTACCATACAGCTCAGGGTGGGTCACATTGCTCATGGGGGCATTTCTGTCCACCCTTCAGAGCAATCTGAGTTCCTTCTTTCCCCTCAAAGCAAAGCCAATATTCCACTTGCCAGCAGCCCAGTCCAGCCCTCATCACACTGGGGTAGGAGTAGAGGACTTTTCATCTCTTATTGAGCAGTCTTAGCTTTTCAAATGTAGGTGTTTTGTTGAAAGTTTGTGCTAGGAAATGTACAGCCAGAAAAAAATAGAATTAATGAAAGTAAAATGCACTTTTTGTGACAAAACCTGTTTACTCGTTCTGTTTCCCTTTCTCAACAACTTTTGCTGTACATGAATGCCTGCCTGAGTAATTTATTTGCATTTGAAGTAATATCTAAAATAGATAACTAATGTTTATTATACAAAATGGCATGTTCACTTAATCCTCTGTGGCACTGTGAGAGAGATCTATTTTTTTCAGTGTTTATGGGAGGCCCTGAGGCAATATAACTTGACCAAGCTCACCTATCTATAGACCTCTGGGGTACCAGTTCAGGCCTGGATAGCTCCAATCCCTTCCCCCCAGGGCATGCAGCCTGCCTGAGTGAAGAGCTGAGATGCCAGGCGTTGCCAATCAGACAACTTCAGGAAATTTAGTGTCCAGGACCTGCTAGGTGCTGGAGCTGTTACTGGAGAAAGGGGGTGAGGTGGGGATGGGCCAATAGAAACAGCAACAGGACCAGGGAGCGTCCACTGAGTGCACGTGTGGTCCCTAGCTCCAGTAAGTTCACTGATGTACTTCATCCTGTTGTCCATCCTGTAAGTAGAAGGTCTGATCTCATCTTACAGGTGAAGCAACTGAGGTTCAGAGAGGCTGATATTTGCCCCAGGTCAGAGAGGTAGGCAGTGACAGAGCCAGGCTAGCATGAGTCTAAAGTGTATGCTTTTGACTAGTGTGTATGATGCCTGGACAAAATGTCTTTATTTTTCATGTGTCAGCTAACCCCCAACCCTAGACTGCAGAGGACAGGAGCATTGAGGTATTTTCTAATTAACCTACCAATCCTTTGAGTAGAAAAAAGACAAAGTCGAGGGGTTGGCTTCTCACACTAAAGTAGGGATTCTTAACCTGGGGCTCATGGATGCCAAGAAGTGGATAGAATCCAAAGGAATCTGTGGGAAAAAATTTTCTCTAGCTGAAATGTAGCAAGCATTTCCTTCAATTATGAATAGAGTGATGTTAGCAGCACCTAAGACTTTTTCTGTCACCCATAAGAGTTACAAATGTTTTTAATCACATAATAGTTTGACAGATATCTCAAGATATCATGTACCCTCACCACTACTGCAAAATTAGGTTCGTTAGACTCATTGCTGGATCCTGTTATTTAATGCATTAATAAAAAGTGCTATATTACTATACTGCAATTTTAAGAAAAAAATTACCAGCTGTAATTACATATAATAAATCAGTTTCCTTTGTAATCCTGTGAATTTTATTTTGTGCATTAAAAACATTGTTTTTAGAAGGAGTTCATAGATATCACAGAATACCAGTGGGGTTCATTGCTCAGGAATAATTAAGACCCTGAACAAAAGCAGCTGGGGCCAAAGATGATTCATACTCCCCAGGTGAGCGCTAGAGTGGAGTGTGTCTGTGTTCTCTAGAAAGGCAGGTGCAAAGGAGGGAAGAGATAGTATCTAATAGATGAATAAATGAATTAATTCACAAATACTTATTGAGGGCCACTGTATGCCCTGCACTGTGCTAGACCCTAGGATATCTGTCTCAGGGAGATTATCTTCTAATGGAGAGTGATAGCTCTTAAGCAACAGTTATGCAATAAATAATGCAGGTTGGAGACCTGAACGATGAGAAGGTGCTTCTTGGGGAAGGAGTGAAAGTTTGAGGCAGAGGAAAGAGCAAATGCAGGGAGAGAGAGAGACAGAGAGAGAGAGAGAGAGAGACACAGAGACACAGAGAGACAGAGAGAGCATTCTTGAGATAGCAAAGAGAGAGAGAAGCTCTTGGGAGTTGCAAGGTGCTAGAGCTGCGCTGTCCAACGTGGCAGTCACTAGCCACATGTGTCTGCTGAGTGCCTGAAATGTAGCCGGCACCACTGAGATATGTTGAGAGGATAAAATATACATTGGGTTTTGAAACTTAATACAAAAAAAAGTATAGATGATCTCATTATTAATAACTTTAAAATATTGATTATATATTGATAATATTTTGGATATATTAGGTAAATTAAATACATTATTAAAGTTAATTTTGTTCACTTTTACTTTTTAAAATGTGGCTACTGGAAAATTTTAAATTATGTAGGTAGCTAGCAGTATATTTCTATTGGACTGCAATGTGCTAGAGAATAGGAGAAAGGGTGTTCTTGTAGTGATTGCTATGGATTGTGCATTTGGACATCTTTAAATGTTTTTCAAGGATTTGAATAGAGATTGGAATTTCTATCTCTTTTTTTCACCAAATATTTATTGAACATGTACTAGGCGTTGGGGATATGTTGGGGAACAAGACAGAACCTTTGCTGCTATAGACTGAATGTTTGTGTCCCCCACCCAATGCATATGTTGAAATGCTAACCCCTGAGACAGTATTAGGAAGTGAGTGGTGATTAGTGGCCTTATAAAGGAGACCCTGGAGGTGACTGGGAGGTATTGAGACTGGCCCCTGAAGTTATTAGTGCCCTTATAAAAAAGACCCAGAGAGTCACCTCACCCCTTCTGCCATGTAAAGACACAGTGGGAAGATAGCCAGCTATGAACTGGGAATCAAGCTGTCTTCAGACATAGAGTCTGCTGGTGCCTTGGTCTTGGACTTTCCATCCTCCTGCACCATGAGAAATAAATTTCTGTTGTCTATAAACCACACAGTCTACAGTATTTTCTTATAGCAGCCTGAACTGACTGAGACACTTGCTTTTCTACAGAGGGGTGTGTTTGGGGGGTTAGACAAGAAACAGACGAGTTACATGAGATAATTGGGGATTGCTTATAGGATGGAGAAAAATAGGACAAGTTGGGGGACCCGCTTCAATGGGGTTGTCAGGAGAGGCCCCTCTGAGCTGGTGTCATCATGGTTTGAAGATGATATGTTTTGCTGTTCTGTTGGGGGAAGACCATCAAAGCCTCCACTCAGTCTCACCGTCCTGCCTTGCCTCTTCTGACTGAGTTTAGCATTAAAAGTAGGCTTCACATTGCAACATAAGGATTTTCTAATTAGTTTTATTTTCTTCTCCTTTAAAAAACTGTGGCAGTTTCTCATGTGTGTCAGGTAGGGAGGCAAAGATTGCAAGGATGAGTGTGCTGAGGAACCCTGGGAGACTGTGTTCCAAATAGTTTTGGAGGAATTCCCTCAGCAGTCGGTCCGCGGCACCATTCAGCTCCCCTGGCATTTACTGAATGGAGTAAATGGAATACTTAGAAAGGTGCTATTCCTCCAGGATGGGTTTTAGGATCCTGTCTTGTAAATAGCGTTTCTTTTTTTATCAGACAATCCTAAAAAGATTGGAAGTCTACTCTTTGGAGTTGCACTGTTCTACCTCAGTTGTAAGTGCCATTCTCTACTTCAGTTTTCAAATAATGATAATTATAATAAAAATAATGGCATAATGTTAACTAATCACTTACTATGTGCAGGTACTGTGCTAAAATGCTTTGCATACATCATCTCATTTAATGCTCACAACATGAAGGAACTGGATGCTTTGGTGTCAAGTCATTCCCAGACTGCTTGGGTTCGAGTCTTAGTTCTCTCATTACTAGTTGTTTGAACTTGGGCCAGTTATTCAATTTCGGTCCCTCATTTACTCATCTGTAAAGTGAATATAATAATAGGTCCTACTCAGCCCATCCCATGGGGCATGGAAAGGATAAAATGAACTCATATATGTAATGTGGTTAGAGCAGTGCTTGGTTTGTATTAAGCTGTAAGTAATGATTAGCCATTGTTGAAATGCAGTAATACCACTATTAATCCCATTGAGCACATGAGAAAACTAAAGTTTAAATGAAGTCACTTGCCCAAGGTCACATACCAAGGAAGTGACACTGTCCCACTGCTGCATTGAGTTACTGAGAATGTTGTCTGTTGACTCACAATGCCGCTAGGTATGGGAAGGTTTGAAAAATAAGCAATACAGACTTGTTTTTGGCCTTGGGCTTCATAGGACCATATGCTGTAGTGAGCTGGAGAAGTTTTATTTTTGGCAATTCCATTCTCTAACTGTAAAGTAGACCTTTTTCTGCTAACAGCATCTTTCCAGACCTCGTTTCTTAGTATAAGATGACAGTATGGACAGGATAATTGGAGGTTTAACAGAGTGATTAGCTGTTTTGCCTTGGAACTTATTTGCTAAATCTTAGGGAAAGAAAAAGCCTATCTGTTAGGTTAACTTTCTGATAACTTGTTGCCTAGAGTCAGACAGGTGTGGGTTTGCATCATGACGTTTGCACTCCCTTGTCGAGTGATCTTGAGCAAGTCACTCATATTTCTGAAACTGATTTTTCATGTGTGAAGTGGGGATGATCATCATGCGTGCCTCCTACAGTTGTTTGGAGGATTGTGTGAGATCATACACAACAACAACAAGACGGGTAATATGAACTGAGGGCTATATCAACAACTACTCATCATGATTGTACCCACATTACAAATGCAGAAACATGTAGGGCTTGTTACATAGCATTGATTTCAATAAATAGAAGCTGCTATAACTCAATTCCCCAATGATCAGCGGGTCTTTGGTTTAGTAAGACATTTTCTATTCTTGGAGAAGCCAGGTTAGACCGTTGTCTGGTTGGCAGTAGGCACATGGAATAACCTGGTAGGGCCCTTAAGTTGCTTTGATTTTGGGAAAGCGTATGGGACCTCCCACCTAGCACAAAAGGTCAAGTTGCTGACTGCAGGGTTAATATTGGCTCTTAGATTCTTCTGGAATCTATTAATCTTGCCATCTAGGAAACAACAGAACCCAAACCTTTATTCTGATCTCTGGCCCTGTTTATCCAACTCTCTATTAATATTTGGCTTCTCTACTTGGATGCCTTACAAACCTGGCTCAAATAGAGTTCACCGTATGTTCCTTCAAATCTGTTTCTTCTCCCAGTATCTGATCTCAGTAAATAGCAACATCCAACGTGTTACACAAAGAAGAAATGTCAAGTCTTCTTTGTCCCCTTTACCTACTATAGACTGTCAGTCACCAAGTCCTGTTCATTCTTCTTTCCACATATCTTGTGAACTCCCCTGCTTCTCTCCATCCCATTGTTGTGGCCTGGCATTGTTCTGCTCCTAGGTCACCACCTTAACCTCCTAACTGGTCTGCTGACCTCAGTGTCACCTTCTTCCCATCCATTCTCTCTCTCTCCTACAGGTAGGTAATCTTTTAATAACACTCCACTGTTTAAATACAGAGGCTTCCCATTGCCTATTGGATAACGCCCCAAATCTTTCCATACCCAACACGGCCTTGCATGATCCAGCCCTGCCTACCCCTCCTGTGGCACCTGCTGCCCCCTGGATTTAACAGGGTGGGCCCTCTCCCACCCTGGGGTGTTGTGCATGCTGCCACTTCTGCTGGGAACGGTCTCTCCCCACCCCTCTTCCCTGACTCCCCTTTTCCAGCTACTTCAGGTCTTGCTACAAATATTTAAAATATCTCTTTCAAAGGGAAGTATTCCACACCCCAGCATGGTTGCACCCTGTGTTATATGCTTACAAGCGTTGTGCAAATATCTACCACATTGGTGATTGTTTGCTTACTATCTGTCTTCTTTGCTAGAATATAAGGTCCATGAGAGTTTTTAATTTTTGCTTAAATCAGAAAGGCCTGCCATCCTATATCTGGTCCAGTTACTTCAATTTACTTATTAAGAAAATGGAGCCTATGGAGTGGAGTCTTCAGTTTCCTAATTTGTAAATTTGCCTATGAATGTAACTGAAATGTGAGTGGGCCATTTAATCCCCCTAAACATTTATTGGGTTATATCCAACCACTTCATTCAGAAGGCCAATTTGTTTAGTCATTCAGGCCGTTTCTTTTTGGCTGTTCATTCATTCATCATGTATTTTTTAAGCATTCCAACATGCCAAGAATTATTCTGAGTGTCAAGGATAAGGCTGTAAATAAGAGAGACAGAGCCCTTGTCTTCAAGCAGCTCCCATGTGAATGAAGGTGGGGTTACAGAGGATAAGTCCATAAGCAAACAAATAACATAATCCAGGTACTAGTAAGTGCTAGAAAGAGTATAAAACTGTATATGTGTGTAGGTTGAGCATCTGCTTTAATGAGACGTGGTTGAGAAGACCCTCTTGGAAGAGGTGACATTTTAGTTGAGACCTGAAAGATGAGGAGGTAGTCAAATGAAATTATTTATTCGCTCAATAAATATTTGTTGAATAATATGCAAGGTGGTAGGTACTGAGGATACAATAGTGAACAAAACAAACAATAAACAAGACTAATAAGTAAATATATGGTATGGTAGTCAGTGATAAGCACCATGCTTACCAGAAAAATAAAGCAGGGGAGGGGGTGAGGAAGTGTGTGTGTTTTGTGTTTGTGCATGACATTGGTTGATATTTTAGACAGGGTGGTGAGGGAAGCCTCACTGAGAAGGTGACATCTCAGTAAAGGCTTGACTAAAGCAAAGCAGAAACCCTGCGCTATCTGTGGGAAGCATTTCAGGCAGAGGAAACAGCAAGTACGAGGGCCCTCACTGGGGTGGGGAACCTGCAGCCTTGGGGTCACACGTGCTGCTCCAGATCCCCGAGTGTGGTCCCTCGACTGAATCCAAACTTCACAGAGCAAATCCCTTTATTAAAAAGATTGGTTCTGTGAAATTTGGATTCAGTCAAAAGGCTGCACTCAAGGATCTGGAAGGCCACATGTGGCCCCAAGGAGGCAGGTTCCCCACCCCTCAAGTGAATCAGGGTCAGGGGAAAGAAATGGTAGGAGATGGACTCGGAGAGGTAACAGGGCCTCCCAGGAGGGATTTGGATTTCCTTCTAACTGTACAGAAGGCCGCTGGAGAGTTTTCAGCGGGGGAGTGATGCAGTCTGATTTGTAGCTATTCAGGGAAGATGGCTGATGAGAAAGCAAGTCGGGGAGACAGTTAGGAAGCTGACACGTAAATCTCCGTTTTGAAACAATTTAATTATGATCGTCTGAACCCAGGGAAATTACAGAATTCCCTATTAAGAACTGTCCTTAGGGGAATCTTGTTTGCTTTGTGAGGATGGCCTATCGCCCTAACCCCAAACAGACAAAACCTCATGTTACGTAAACTGACAGAGAAAATTTAGTTCCATAAGATGGTGGATCCTGAACATCTTACTGGACAAATACTATGCCCCCTTTCAAGTGTATGCGGTCGGTATCCTTTCCAAACAGCCCTTCCACAGGCTTCTGAGGTATAACCAGAGGCAGCTCTTCCCCTCCCCGAGTGTTCCAAGTCCCCCTCCTGTCGCCTGAGTGGCCGAGCCCTCTCCCTTGCTGACCACAGGGTACCTCTTCAGCAGATATTAGGTTGCTACCAGGATGAAAGAGAAATTTTGTACAGGATGTGCAGAAAGAATTTTGCTGTGTTAAGGAACTGGGTATGGTCTGGCTGGGAGGATTCCTTTTATTTATTAATTTATTTTTTTGCCTTCCTGCACAGCTATTTGTAGAAAACAACAAAGTTTGTTTATGGCGGTGACTCCATGGTCTTATGTTCCATAACACCCAGGCCTCTCTCTGAGTCAGCCTAGAACAGAATCCAGCTCCAAGCTGGATGTCTAGGGTTGATTGCAGCTTCAGGCAGCAGAAGGCACTTTGGACTGAGGCCCATGGCCTTCCACTGGGCGTCCTGTTGGATGAGGAATCTTATCAGACCCCAGGGAGGGGACTAGGGCATTGCTATAGTGACAGAGATTGCATTTCCTGCTGGTGCCTGGTGGGTGAGGGTTCAGAGCAGTTTCTATTTGATTTAGACAGCTGTAGAAATATGACATTTTAAAATTCTGAAGGGTTGTAGAGTTATATCCACGGCCACTGTGGCAGTACCGTCATCTGGGCAGAGAGCTGTGTGGGTTTCTATTTAAAAGCCACAAAGTTCAGCAGTCACCTCAGGTGTGTGACTGATGGCTGTACCTTGCCAGGGTCCTGAGGCTCAGCACACATCACAGAGTTGAAATGTTGCCAGAATTGCTCCTTTGTTTTGACAGTGATGAGCGTATTTGAGGGCTCTGGGCCTCTTTGCTTCCCCATAAATACAGGCAGCATAACTCTACTCTTGGCTTGCACACAGTCATGGGGGATGATGGGATCAGTCATGATAGAACGAAACAGAAGCTTGTAAAAATACTAACTGACATTTGCACAACCCTTTAGAATTCTCACACACTGTCTTAGTTGGTCCTTATGCTAAGATGTGGAAGAGGCAGGTTTATTATTATCATCCTACTTTTATTGGTGAAGAAGCTGAAGCTCAGAGAGGTTGGGATGTGTCCTAGGCCACACAGCTCTCAAGTGGCAGAACAAGGGCTAAAACCCATTAAACTCAACACAAATCGTCCCTGTCCCCGGGTAGCTTTTCTTCTCAACCTCACTTTCCATTTAGAGAACTGAGGCACAGAAAGGATCATTAACTTGTATCTAAGTTCATACTGTTTGGGTTCAAACCAGACCTCTGACTTGAGAGTCCATGCTCTTAATGAATGCTTGATCTTTTGAATGAAGCAGTCCTGTTGTACAAGGCATTATATGTGCTAAAATTTTTTGGTGTATATCTGTAGGCAGAACAATGGAGAGTCCAGTACCCCCAAGTCTGCTTGTTTGAGAGAATCCTGTAGTATCTGAGAAACAGCTCAGAGCTCTGTGCTCCATTCTCTGGGGCAGCCGTGTGCAGTTGGGTCTGGTTGTATACAACTTAGGGGCCTAAGAAAGCAAAATTGGAGTGGTGGCAAAGACGTGGTGGAAAATCTATGAGTATTAAAGTCATGTCAAAGATGCAAAAACTTTTAACAAAATACTATTTTAACATTTCATCTCTCCCCCTACAAAGCAATACATATTCATTGTTCAAAAGATAGAAAACATAGATATATGAAAACAGAGGAAGAAAGTTCACCTGAAATCCTACCACCCAGAAAAAAACCACTGTTAATTTGATGCATATCCTTCCATGCCTCTCACTGTGTGCATATCTAAAAGGCATTGTTAAGGTTCTTGATACATGTTGCCAAGTCTCCTTCCCTAAAGGCTGTAGAGTTTGCTAAAATTTGGTATATGTTTACAATGGAATATTACTCAATTTTAAGAAACGATAGTGAGCTAGCACCGCTTATATTATCCTGGATTAAGCTTAAGCCCATTATTCAAAGTGAGGTAACACAAGACTGGAAGAATGGACCCCACTTGTACTCACCATCAAATTGGTACTGACTGATTAACACTATGGGGCTCAAATGGTGGTGGGGTTCACTAGGGATTCAGTGGGTGGGGGCTAGACCCACGTCTGAGCGATGTGGTGGGCACTGTGGAGGGGAGGGGCATGCTTGAAAAGTAGTTGGGGAAGGGAATTAGGGGTCTCAATAGGGGGAAGGAATTCCTCTAAAACTGATTTATGTGATTAACTGTACATCTTGGTAAATTCACTAAAAATCATTTAATTGTACACTTAAAATGGAGTAAAGGCATGATATGTAATGTATACTTCAATAAAAACAAAAAAAAAGTGATTGTTGCCTTTATATGGGGTTCAGCCACAAATTTTTCTGTTTATCTAGCTGATGTTTAATTTCTGTTTATGTACTTTCATGGATTGGAGGGGACTTATGAATCAACAATATTTAAAACTTACGAATCATCAAAACTAGCTGATGGAAACCGGCCAGAAAGGCAAGACATTATAGTAAAAAAGAATTTACATTAAAATAAAATTGCAACAGCTGGGAGAAATAGCACAACTTGCTTCTGTATTGCTGCATATCTAATATAAATAGAAATCCTTTTAAAAAGATAATTTGGAAAAGATTTTGGTTCCTTCCAAGCCACACATTCCATATTAATGAAAAATGTGACATTCTAACTAAAAAGTCCTCCACCAGAGAGTCAAGTATTACTTTTAATTTGGAAATTCAATTTTCTTTCTATTTTATATATACCTATCATTTTTACATCATTTGAGTTCATCTATGTATGTCTGAGTCTGTATTTGTGTGAATACACCTTAGTAAAACTAGTAGTTCTTATAATTAACAAAAAATAAACTAAATTTTGAGTATTTCAAAAGTGAAATTAGTTCAATATTATGCAAATAATCACACAAAAATTGAGTTTTCAAAAATGGGTTATACTGTCTTCTTAGAGACATTTATTTATACCTACTATGTGTAAAATATATGTGAAACAATATGTGTATATTAATATGGAATTAAGTCATAAAAAGAACTTTCAACATTGAAACTTAGAATCTATGGAATGAAACAAATCTAAATAGTTAATAATAATAAACATATTTTTTTCTCTGTAATAAGGTTTATTTTTTTAATTTTTTAAATTTATTTTATTTTATTATCATCTTTTTATTCTAGAATATTATGGGGGTACAAACATTTTGGTTACATATAATGCCTTTGCCTCACCCAAGTCAGGGCTACAAGCATGCCCATCCCCCATAGAGTGTGCTCTGAATCCACTAGTTGTGAGTTTACCCCCATCCCTCCAAACTGACCAACACCTAGTGAATACAACTACCATGTGAGCACCTTAGTGTTGATCAGTTAGTACCAATGGGACGGTGAGTGCATGTGGTGCTTCTTTTCCATTCTTGTGATACCTCACTTCAAAGGCTGGGCTCAAGCTCTACCCAGGATAATATAAGAGGTGCTAGTTCACCATTGTTTTTAATAGTTGAGTAGTATTCCATGGAATACATATACCACATTTTATTAATGCACTCATATACTGTCGGGCACCTGGGTTGTTTCTACATCTTTGCAATTATGAATTGTGCTGCCATAAAATTTGAGTACAGATGTCTTTACTTTAGAATGTCTTTTTTTTTCTTTTGTATAGATGCCTAGTAGTAGGATTGCTAGATCAAATGGTATTTCTATTTTTAGCTCTTTGAAGTATCTGCAAATTACTTTCTACAGGGGTTATACTAAGTTGCAGTCCCACCAGCAGTGTAAGAGTGTTTCAATCTCTCCATTACCACACCAGCATTTGTTATTTTGGGACTTTTTGATAGAGGCCATTCTCACTGGAGTTAGGTGATATTTCACTGTAGTTTTGATTTGCATTTCCCTAATGATTAGAGATGTTGAGCACTTTTATATATGTTTGCTGGCCATTTTTCTGTCTTCTTTTGAAAAGTTTCTGTTCATATCCTTTGCCTATTTATCAATGGGGTTGTTTGATTTTTTTTCTTGTTAATTTTCTTAAGTTCTATATAAATTATTGTTATCAGCCCTTTATCAGATGTGTAGAATGCAAATATTTTCTCCCATTCTGTAGGCTATTTACTCTAATGATAGTTTCCTTGGCTGTGCAGAAGCTTTTTAATATGATCAGCAGGTCCCATTTATTTATTTTTTTTAAGCTGCTCTGATTGCTTTGGGGGGTTTTCTTCATAAATTCTTTGCCTAGACCAATGTCGATAAGAATTTTCCCAACATTTCTTCTAGAATTCTTAAGGTTTCACGCCTCAGGTTTAAGTCTGTTATCCATCCTGAGTTGATTTTTGTGAGAGATGAGAAGTGGGAATCCAGTTTCAAGCTTCTGCATGTGGTTATCCAGGTTTGCCAGCACCATTGAATAGAGATTCTTTTCCCCAATATACATTTTTGCCTGCTTTGTTGAAGATTAGAGGACAATATGAAGTTGGTTTTATATCTGGGTTCTCAGTCCTGTTTCAAAGTCTATATCTCTGCTCTTGTGTCATCACCATGATGTTTTGGTTACTATAGGCTTGTTTTTATAGCCTTGTAGTAAAACCTGAAGTCTGGTAGACTGATGCCTCCCAATTGTTCTTTTTGATTAAGATTTCTTTGGCTATATGAGGTCTTCTCTGGTTTCATATGAAGCGTAGAATTATTTTTTCTACATCTGTAAAGAATGATGATGGTATTTTGATAGGTATTAATTCTGTAGATCACTTTAGGCAGTACGGAAATTTGAACAATATTTATTCTGCCAATCCATGAGCAAGGTAGATTTTTCAATCTGTTTACATCTTCTATAATTTCTTTTCTCAGAGTTTCATAGTTATCCCTATACATGTCTCTCACATCCTTCATTAAATATATTCCTAAATATTTAAATTTCTTTGATGCTATTCTCAAAGGTGTTGCATCTTTGATTTTATTTTCAGCTTCACTATTATTGGTGTATATGAATGCCACTGATTTGTATGCATTAATTTTGTATCATACATGTGTGTAACTGATTTTCACGTAATCAAACTTACAGGTTTCTCTATGTAAATTTCTCTGACACAAAAATTCAGCCCTGTAAAATTCAATCCATTTTATTTCTTTTATGTAAATAAATACCACTTCATTTCTTCTTTCCTCCTAATTACCATACTAATTGTTTTCAAAATTATATTAAATGAGGATGTGTTTGTGTTTGATATTTGGGAGAAGTATGAATTTGAAATTCATTTTAATACAATTGATCATCAGAAGTTTTCCAGACTATTTTTCCACATTCACAAGGTAGCTTTGATTAAATAAAAGGAAACCAGGAGGCATAACCAATCTAAAAGCAACAAGATCAATAAAGACTGCTGGGCTTGTTTCATTTAACAAAATGGGATTTCATGCACAATGGACCCATTAATTCATTTCCTATATAAAATCTTCTGGTCTATTACCTTTTGAAGCCTATGCAATTATTGTATTTTTTGCACATATAGATAGAATGCATGTAGACACAGTCTACCTACAAATCAAAGCTTTAAATGGTCAATATTCTCTATATATTTTCTTATTATGTTGCAAGTATAGAAAACTATTTTAAATATCCTTGTAATTTGTTTCAATTCCTATCAGACCTCAACATCCTTATGGACTATTGTGCATTTAATAATGAATGCTTAGAAATTCTGATATATATGGAATGTTAAAAACAAAAATATTATCATAAAATAATACTAAAATGATTCAGTATACTGATGTCATGTAACTCATCCCCATGGTAGACAAAATAATAAAAGAGAGATTATTCTAAAATTATTAAACAGTGTTATCCTCAACTCCTATAAGACAAAAGTTATAAAGTACTACCTAAGATATTAGCATAACACTCAACATATTTACTAGTTACACATGGTCTTCAACCACTCCCTTCTTTCCCATCTTTCCTTACCCCCTGTTTATCTTTCCATCTCCTCCTTCCCTTCTATTTATTATTTAAAAGACATACTGAATCTACTCCTAGCTCAAGGCTGGGAATAAAATAACAAACAAGAAGGCATGATGTTTGCCCTACTGAAGAATATATTCCAATGGCACATAGAAAAGTCAGTGGACAAATATGCAATCTTTGTTAAGTGCTAAAGCTTACCAAGCTAGTATAAAGTAACAAAGAACTTACACAGGTGATTTAATTGAGATTTTTGAGACTAGAGGACACATCTTGAATGAAAACTATGCAAAAAAAAATGATAACTGAATCACATGGTGAATGTGAATAGAGGAAATAGTATTTACAAGCAGAGAAAATGGTATTAGTAACAGTTTTAAGAGAGGAATCTGTTAACATGTGATAGACTTTCAAATACATATTAAAATGCCATTAAAACTTTACTTGAAAATTTTATCCTAAACATCTTCCACTTTATAAACATGGTTCTGGCATATTTAACGACGGTATAATAACAATGTTAATAATAATTACAGTAGTGATTCACATTGAGTCCTTACTATGGGACCAGAATTGTTCTATGTGCTTTATTTAATACTCAAAGCTTTGACTTAAATGTGAATATCATCCTGTTTTGTAGAAGAAACTAAGCATAAAAATTGCCATATATATTTTTTATATCCACATAGTTAAGAAATGGATAACACCAATCTAATTCCAAATCACTTCATTCTTAACCATTCAGCTAAAGTTTAGCTGTTACAGTCTCCATTTTTTGAACATGTCATAATTTCATTTAGCCAGTTACCTCTTTACCTTTAGTTTATTCCTTAGTTACCTTGTCCCCAAAATATAAATAATGCTGTTTGGCAACTTCATAATACATATTGTTACATGTATCATTTATTATTGCTTGAGAATAAATTTCTAGAAATATAATTGCTATCTCAGAGGCTTTGGATTCATATTAATTTCCTAACAATGTTTTTTAATTCATAATTTATTGATTACCACTTAGCATAAATCCTAATTTCCAAATTTGGGTAGCTAAATATGTACATTTACATTAATAGTATATGTTTATATTTGTACTTACATTATTATATATATTTATATTTGTATGTGTATACATACATAAACACACATACTTCTCCTTTGGTACATGTATTAAGTCTTTGTAAAATACTTTATGAATTTATTCTCAAATTTATCTGATTTTCTTTTTTTTTTTTTTTTTTTGAGACAGAGTCTCGCTCTGTCACCTGGGTTAGAGTGCCGTGGCATCAGCCTAGCTCACAGCAACCTCAAACTCCTGGGCTCAAGCAATCCTTCTACCTCAGCCTCCCGAATAGCTGGGACTACAGGCATGCACCACTATGCCCGGCTAATTTTTTCTATATATTTTTAGTTGACCAATTAATTTCTTTCTATTTTTAGTAGAGACGGGGGTCTCACTCTTGCTCAGTCTGGTTTCGAACTCCTGACCTTGAGTGATCCTCCCGCCTTGGTCTCCCAGAGTGCTAGGATTATAGGCGTGAGCCACCGCGCCCGGCCGAGTTCTTTGATTCTAAGTCAGGTATATGCGATCTTATTTAGCAGGTGATTAGAGATGTTAGTGTGGAAATGGGTTTCTGGCTAAATGGATAGGTGTATTGTTTATAAATTTGTTTAACTCTTATTCATTTTAAGGTGCCAGGTGCTCTACCAGCCCATGACAAAATATGTTTCAGATGAATAAATACGAGCATCCTGATGCAACAAGCTGCATACACAAGAAATAATTAAATTTAAACCCAGACAAGTACTATAACACATAAATCAATGCAGACACAGCACTTAATTTCGTGAGACAAATGGTTGTGGTCAACAGAGTCAAACAGTGCAGAAAGCTACCATAGTAACAACAGGGAAGTAAATCCCTGCCATCTACCTACACAGGCAGCAGACGAGTTAAAGAAAGGGCTTTAAAGAACTTCCACCTTGAATGAAAGTAGGCAGTTGAAAACTTAGATGGATGAGATTTTGATGGCAACCTCATTTGAATTGCAACTTAATAAAATTGACAGTAGTACAAAGGACAGTAACCAAGGAAGAATTCCTTAGACACACCTGGGCATGTTGCTATATATTGAATTGTGATGTCACTTTGTTATATTTCATCTTAGTTGTCTCTAAGCTAAGAAGAATCATGGACTGAAACAACCATCTTGAATAATTATAATTAATGACATACATGTGATAACATTAGAATATAGAGAATATTTGGATTTTTTTAAGAGCAGTGATTATTTAAAAATAAGTAAAGAAAGCATTGCATCATTTTTAGTACCATACATTAAGAAGCTTCTATTTTGAGTTTTCTTTTAAAAATCTCATGCCATTTCAGATATTTTCAACATTTATATAGTAGATATTTAATGATAAAAATTTAATTTTCCAACATATATTAATTTTTAAATATTCCACATGGTAAATTACTGTGCTTATAAGGACTATGTCTATAGAAATTTTGATACATTTTTAAGCCCAGCTTTGATTTTTTAACCACAATGGATAATTATTGTTTTTTAAAACTATTTTCACTGGTATTTTACATAAGCAAATATTTTTATCCAGTAAAGAGTTAGTAGAAGCCTCAATTTTCATGTGTCAATTTGTATTTTTGTAATATAAAATGTTGTGAGTGTCATACTAGAATCCTAATGGACAATGACTAGCTTGCTGAATAAAATTTTTAAAAACTATAATTCTCATTTCAACACTTCCAATTTGTCATATTATTTTCAATCAAACTAATGACTACTGGCTATCTTATTAGCAATGATACTCAAAGCTATGATATTTGCAGCAATGCAAAGGAAAATTTGATCATTAGCATTAATGTGGATCATAATTACAGTCCCCTAATAGTTTAGCAACCAAAACAGAATAACTCTTGACAGTGAAAAAGAGGTATCATGAATAGTGAACCGGGATTGTCCTGGGCACACATGGGTGGTCATTTCAACTATATGTGCTCTTAACGGGGGGAGTAAACCTATGAAAATAGTAATATTGGGTAAGTTGTCTGTGACAAAACACAAATAGGGAGATTAAAAAGAGAGCAATAACTAAAGAAAAAGATTATATATTTGATTGTTTTCTTTATAAATTGGCCTCAAAGTATCCTTCTTCATATTTTCTGGAACATATTAAAACATGCTTACTGATGATCAGGGGAAATTTCTTTATTACTCTAAAGAAAAATATAACTGTCAGAATTGATCAATATTATGGAGTGATATCAGAATCTTTTCTCGGGAGCAAGACAGCCAAATCTAAACCTTCAGAGATCACCCCTCCTCATAAACATCAAGTTCAACAACTATCCAGGTGACAAAGCACCTTCAGAAGAATCAAAAATCAGGTAAGCCATCACAACACCTGGTTTTAATGTTATATCAAGGCTTTCAGAAGCATTGAAGAGGGTGGAAAAGAGTCTGGCATTGCCTATGCCAGCCCTCCCCCTCCAACCACAGCGCCACACTAGCCTTCTGAGTACAGAGAGAATCTGTGTGCCCAGGAGAGGGATAGTGAAGCGACTGTGGGACTCTGCATTGAAACTCAGGACCACCCTGTCACGGGAAACAGAGAACAGGGCAGAATACTGCTGGCGCCCACTGAGGGAGCAGTTAGACCAGCCTGGCCAGAGGGAAATCCTACACGGAAACCTGAGTTCTGAGTTCCACAACCAGTTGACTAAAAGTGGCCTGGGGCCTGGAATAAATTTTTAAGACAGTCAGGTTACAAAGCCTTCAATTTTTGGGCAATTCCTGCAGCTGTGCTGGCTCAGAGCCAGTGGACTTGGGGTACACATGACTCAGTAGACACTAGCTGCAGCTGCGGCAGCCAAGAAAGTGTTTGTGTCACCCCTCCCCCAACTCCAGGCAGTATAGTGGAGGAAGAGTCTTCTGCCACTTGGGAGAAGGAAGGAGAAGAGTTTAGAGGTCTTTATTGTGCAACCAGAGTACCAGCTTAGCCAAGGAAGCAAACCGCTGAACCCCCAGATTACAGACCTTAGTTCCCAGATGGCATTTCTAGACCCACCCTGGGCCAGAAGGAAACACATGGTCTGGAAGTGAAGGACTCAGCACTGGCAGGATTCACCACCTGCTGAAAGAAGAGCCCCTGGGCTTTGAAATAACACAGAGGTAGCCAGGCAGCAGTCACCATGGGCTTTGGGTGAGACTAGGTCTAGCTGTGATGGCCATGAGGAGTCCAGCAGTGCTGGACTGGGAATGCCCAGTGTTAGACTGTCAGACAGACACCATTAGCTATTTTTGATGAGTATTCAGTTTTGGACTGTGTTTGGGCACTTCATCTTTACCCAACCATTGTGTTGAACTCTTAGGATTGTCAAAAATAATCAATCTTATATTTGCAGAAACCAAAAGCCTCCACAACAAAACTATACAAGTCTCAGGATACAAAATCAGCATACAAAAATCAGTAGCATTTCTATATGCCAACAGTAAATAATCTGAAAAAGAGACCAAAAAAGCAATCCTATTCACAATAGCTACAAATAAAACATACCTATGAATAAACTTAACCAAAGAAATAAAAGATCTCTATCATAAAAACTATAAAATATTGGTGAAAAAAATTGAGAAAGACACACAAAAAAATGGAAAGATATTCCATGCTCCTGAATTGAAAGAGTCAATACTGTTAAAATGTCTATATTACCCAAGTCAATCTACAGATTCTGTGCAATCCCTATCAAAATACCAAGGACTTTTTTTCACAGAAATAGAAAAAATAATCCTAATATGTATGTGGAACCACAAAAGACCCAGAATAACCAAAACCATCCTCAGGAAAAGGAAAAAGGAAAAAAAAACTGGAAGAATCACATTACCTGACTTCACATTATACTACAGAGCTGTATTAAAACAGCATGATATGGGCATAAGAAGAGATATATCGACCAATGGAACAGAACAGAGAACCCAGAAGTAAATCTACATATCTATAGTGAACTAATCTTCAACAAAGTTACCAAGAACATACAGTGGGGGAAAGATAGACTCTGCAATAAATGGTGCTAAGAAAAATGTATACCCATATGCAGAAGAATAAAAGTAGACACTTATCTCTTGCCATATACAAAAATCAAATCAAAGTGGATTAAAGACTTAAATCTAAGACCTGAAACTAGGAAACTCCTAGAACATATCTGCTTATCTGAAGCCTAAGCCACTAGTAGGAACAATTAAATGTTAATTTTGTGTAGTGGCAATTTTGACAAATTGCTGGAGGTTGAGGGGGAAACTCTTGGGGGCCATAATCTTATCATCTTCATGGTTTTGATGAGGGAGAGCAACAGAAATCATTGTAAAATAGGACCAGAGCGTGCTTCATTTAAAGGGCCACTCTCAGGGAATAAAAGCTTTATCAGAGCATTATCCCATGTAGGTGAAAGGCAATTGAAGCTCCTACTTCTTGTCTCACTTATGGGGGGGAGGGGGAATAGCTAAGAAAGCCTTATAAAGATCACAGAATTAGATTTAATTATGGCATTATAGAACAATTCCTTTCCTCCACACTTTACTACCAAACCAACAAGACCAGCATAATGACAGTGGATTACAGCTGTAAGGGCTTCATGATGTACAGTCTTTGAGATCTACTTACAAAAAACCCAAGTCAACAGATGAAACAAAAATTATACTAGAGGAATTTAAAGTCTCTGTTGCACATAGCTATAGCATATAGCTATAGCTATTAGAATTTTTTGTTTTGTTTTGGTCATTATTTTTTTTTTTTCTGGATTTCAGTTTGGTGAAGTTTGCTATAGCAAACTTTAAACACAGCCTAAATCCCAGCTAGATTAACATGAAACTAAAGGCCAATTTTCCTCAGTTCCTATTGCTCAATATATCATGTCCAGGTGACACAGTGTAATTTTTTCCAAGAAAAAATAACAAGATATGCTAAAAGACAATCAAAACCACAGTCTGAAGAGACAAAGCCAGCATCAAAAACCAGATTCATATATGAACAAATGTTGGAATTAGACGTGGAATTTAAAATAACCCTGATTAATATGTTAGGGGTTCTAATGGAAAAGGTAGACAAGTAAAGAGAGAGACGGAAATTCTAAGAAGACTAAAAAGAAAATGCAAAAACAAGTAACAGAAATAGAGAATGTCCTTGATAGGCTCTCAAGTGCTTAAAAACTGATGAGGAAATAGTTATTATGAATGTAGGTTGACAGAAATTCACCAAACTGAAATCCAGAAAAAAAAAAATAATGACCAAAATAAAATAAAACAAAATATTCTAATAGAACATTCAAGAACTTGGGGACAATTTCAAAATGTGTAATAGATACATGATTAGAATACCAAGGGAGAATATGGGAAGAAGTGGAAGAAATATTTGAATTAATAATGCCCTAAAAATTTCCAAAATCAATGAATGGCAACAAACCAGAGATCCAGTAAGCTCAGAGAAAACCATACAGAATAAATGCCAAAAAGCTACATTTTCGCATATCATATTCAAATTGTTGAATACCAAAGACAGGAAATTTTGAAAAATAGACATAAAAAGACACATCTTACCTTTATAGGAAAAATAATAAGAATTATAATGGACTTCTTATGAGAAACCATGCAAAGAATAAGAGAGTATAGCAAAATATTTTAAGTGTTAAAGAGAAAAAAACTTAGAATCATATGTCCAGTAAAATTATCCTTCAAAATGAAGAACAAAAAGACTTTCTCAGACAAATGAAAATTAAGGGAATTCATAGAGAGCTTACTTACCATGAAAAAATATATATATTAAAAGAATTTCTTAAGAAGAAAAATTATACTGGTCAGAAACCTGAATCACCAAAATGAAAGATAAGGCATTACAGAAGTAAGAAATGATAGGAAAATAAAAAAAAACCTGATTGACATAAAAAATAGTTGTTTCTTTAAAGAATAATATTAACAGTGTATAGACAAATGAAATAAATGAAAACAATTTCATGAGTGGTGGGAAGGAGAAATTGGGAATACCCTGTTATAATGTACCTGTACCCATGTGGAGTGATAGTGTTATTTGAAGGTGAACTTAAATTAGTTTGAAATGGATATTTTAAACACTAGGCTAACTATTAATTTGTTTTAAAAAGCATAGTTGAGATGTGTTAATATAGAAGGAAAAAAACATAAAATGCCCAATTAAAGCTCAAGAAGGAAGAAAAAGAAATTAAAAAATAGGAAATATCACAAAGATGGTAGATAATAACCCAAATAAATCAATAATAACTTTTAAAGTGACTCGCCTAAATATTTCCATTAAAAGACAGGGATTGTCACAGTGGGTACAATAACAAGACCCTACTACATGTTGCCTACTCAACACTCACTTTAAATGTAATAAAACAGCTCCAAATAAAGGGATGGAGAAACATATACCATTTTAACACTAAGCAAAAGGTGATTATATTAATTTAGATAAAACAGATTTCTTAACAAAAAAAATTATCAGACACAAAAACGGACACTGCATAATGATAAAGTGGTTATTGCTCCAAGAAGATTAAAAATCCTAAACATGTATACACCTAAAAACAGAACATCAAAATACATGCATCAAAAACTCATAGAATGGCAGGAAAAAATAGACAAATCTACTATTATATTTGGGGACTTCTACTTCAATCTTTCATTAATTGACAAATCAAGAAGGCAGAAAAATCAATAAGGATAAACCTGACCTCAATAACACTATAAATCACCTTGATCGAATGACATTTACAGATTACTTTATCCAACAGCAGTAGATTACTCATTTTTCTCAAGCTTTCATGGAACATTCACCCAAATAAATAAATGTTATGTGGACTATAAAATGTACCTTAAATTTTTAAAAGTACACAAAACATATAAAAAATTTTCTCAGACAACAAAGGAATTAAACTAGAAATCAATAACAGAAATATGGCTGAAAAGCCCCCAAATATCTGTGGATTAAATAAGTCATGGGTAAACATGGATAAATAAAAAAGTCTCAAAAGACAATTTGAAAATATTTTAACTAACTGAAAATGTAACTTAAATTTGTGTCATCCAATGGAAGTAGTACTTAAATTAAAATGTATAGTTTTAAATGCACATATTAGAAGGGGATAAAGATCTAAAATAAAGAATCTAAGCTTCATCTGTAAGAAACAAGAGCAAAATGAACATTTTAAACCTAAAAAAAAGCAGAAGAAATAAAAATTGGAACAGAAATCAGTGACATTGAAAATAGAAAAATAATAGAAAAAACAAAAACAACAGATGCTTTTGCAAAAAGAACAATTCAATTGATTAACCTCTATCCAGGCTCACAATGAAAAAAAAAAACAAGAGGACAGAAATTACTAATATAAAAGAGAGGACATCACTACTAATGTACATTAATGTTCCACGGAAATTTAAAGGATAATAAAGTAATATTAACAAGTCTATGCCCACAAATTTGATAACTTAGATGAAATGGACCAATTCCTTAAGAGACAGAGACTACCAATAATCACACAGAGAAGAATATAATCTGAATAGTTCTATATCTTTTAAAGAAATTGAATCAATAATGAATAACCTTCCAATAAAGAGAACATAAAGCCCAGATGGTTTCACTGGTGAATTCTACCACACATTTAAGGAAAAAATAATATGAATTCTCCACACATTTCTCTAGAAATTCAAAGCAGAGGGGGGACACCTTCTAACTCATTAAGTGAAAACACAATTACCCTAATACTGAAACCAGTTAAAGACATTACAAGAAAGGAAAACTACAGATCAATATCTCTCATTGACATAGATGCAAAATCCTCAGCAGAACATTAGCAAATAAAATACAACAATGTATAAACCGCAACCAAGTGAGATTTATTCCAGGTATGAGAGGTTAGGCCAGTATTTAAAAAGTCAGTCAATGCAATAAAATACAACAATAAACTAGAAAAGTCAAATGATTATACTGATCGATGCACAAAAAGTATTTGACAAACTCTCACACCCACTCATGATAAAACTCTTTGCAAACTAAGAATAGAAGAGGACTTTCTCACCTTGATAAAAAATATCTACAACAAACTACAGCAGACATGGTGTTTAATAATGAGAAACGGGACACTTCTCCTGAGAAGAGGAACAAGGGAAGGATGTCCTCTCTCACCACTGCTATTCAGTATCATACTGAAATTCCTACCTATAGCAATAAGACAAGAAGAAGAAATAAAATGTATACAGATAGGAAAAGAAGAAATAAAACTGTTTGCAAATGTCATGATTATTTATGTAAAATCCAAAAGTACATCACAAATACTCCCAGAACTAATAAGTTAGTGTAGCAAGGTCATAAGGTAAAAGTTAGATAAAATTAAATTGCTGTCCCATGTACTAGCAAGAAATAGAATTTTAAATTTAAAAAATACCATTGAAAATAGGA